>KK119902.1:154230-179564 GCA_000611955.2 Stegodyphus mimosarum | reverse complement strand
CAACATACACTATGCAAAAAAAAAAAATAAAAAATAAATAAATAAATAAATAAAATAATAATAAAAAAGACAGTTCTATATCTCTTGTTCCACTGGACCGATTGTCGAAATTTAACTTGCATTGTCTATGTCTCGAAATCGCGACTTCGTATATATATTAGATTCATATACAGCATTTTTCTAATATAGATATTTTGATGCAAAATCGGGCTTTTCTGAAACGACATGAAAATGTTTTTCCATATTTCAAATCTATGACTCAAATTATACCTAAATATTACATTTTGTAAAATTTGGTTCAAAATTTACAAAGAAATTTAAAAATTTACATTGGCGCAATTTTTTTCAGTTTGAGCCAGGAATAATTCACTTGGCGAACTTCTTAATTTATAGCAACCTATTTTTCTTTCCTGTTTTTTTATTGAATACAAGCGGAAAAAAGTCATCTTTCATTACTTTCAACTAATTTTAACAAAGTGCGTAAACCATATCATCGTTTATAACAAAGATGCCAAATTTCAAAACGCGTTAATATGTAAATTCACGTATATCTTAAAAAATTTCGAGCAACAAACTCTAATTTGTCGCAGGCATGCCTAGAAATATATCTACTTTAAGATGATATTAAAAATTTTATAGGTTATAATAAAAAAGTGTTTTCGAAAAATGTATAAAAATATTTAAAAGACTTCAAAATAAATCATAAAAAATATGCAAATTATATTTGGATTAAGAAATGATTAAGCCTAAATTTCGAATTCTGGAAGAAGGAATCAAGTAAGTTTAATAAAAAAGAGATATTAGTAAATATATATCAAATTTAATTAACACTGTGGAGCTAAAATTTTGAGAGCAAATTTTTTAAAAACTACTTGTACGATTTTTACAAAACTTGGCAATTTGGCTTAATTAGAATCGCACAATCGAAATACAGAAAAAAAATTGGTATATCATTTCAGAAAAGTCCAATTTTGTGTCAAAATAGCTATGTCAGAACAAAAATTTTTTATATAAATCTAATACATATCCTCGGTCGCGCTTTTGAGACATGAAACACGCAAGTTGGATTTCGTCAATCTGCGCAGCAGAACGGAATATGTAGAACTTTCCTCCCCCTTTTTTTGACAGTGTACATTTGTAATCACTGCTTCATCATTTATGAACTGTTCGAGTGTTTGTAGCTTTCTATGCAAAATAAAATAAAGAACATATCTATATGAAATGCTAAAAGTGAAAATAAATTTCAGAAATAAGTAAAAAGCATATATATAAGAATCTACCAAAATTGGATTCAACAGATTTTAAAGAAATTTTAAATAAGATATGGAATGCCATATATTTAAAGAAGATATGTAATCGCAAGCAGTGCCTCTAATTTCAAGGTTGCCGTTCGCATTTTTAATTAAAAATTTTCTCTTTTGACTAATGCACGTTCCCTTATTATTCAAAAATTCACTACGTTCTTGTCATTATGTAAGCATAACTTTCAATGTTAATGCTAATAATTCTTGAAATGTATTGGATTGAATTTAATACTAACTGCATTAAAAGGTCATCGGCTGAATCCCTGTGAAAATTAAAATTAACAACAAAACCTTCGGACAACAGTCTTAACTAAATCCTAACTTATCTCCAAATACTAGGATCATATTTTAGAGATCATACTGAGAGAAAAGGTAAAAATACATTGATCTTTAAAATATAGTGAGTGAGAATTTAAATAATATGTATAAAGTATTTTCAATCGTCAAAGACGGTCAAGAGGACATATGTAAATAATTCAATCTTAAAATAAATTTAATTTCCATAGGATATTAATCATTAAATTACTGAAGAAAACAATATAAATTTTTCAAACATCTAAGGTATGATTTTTGGGAACAAGTGAATTATGCCCCAGAACATACAGGTGTCCAAAAATAAGGGGGCTGCACGCTTTATTTTCCTTAAATAATTGTCATACATACGTACTTCAAGTTGCAAATTTCAGCATTATGGATGATGGGAGGAATCTATATATAGAAAGTTGAATTTTTTATATGGTATCCCGCCAAAGTTCCAGTTAGTAAAACAGTCATTACCCTTTAGGAAGTACACCTGAAAACGTTCCCCACGTTTACTGAAAAAATTAGCAGAGACAGGAATAATAGCTAAAAAATAAGCCACAAAGGCAAAACAAGGGATAAAAGAAAAAGTATTAAATGCATATGCGTGAAATTGATCCAAGAGATTAGTCTAGCATTACTAGACCACAGAGCAAATTATAAAGCAAAGGCATACAAAGACACACGTATCACGACCATCACATCGCGAAAGATCAAATGGGTTGGAAGAAACTGGAATAGAAACATTACGCTAATAACGCGTATCATACTCTCTAGTTGAAATGCACACTTGGCAAAGCAAGGCAAGCTGACAATAGTGTCGTTGATCGTTTGTTGTGGCAGCAGCGTCCATTTCTGTAGTAATGCATGTCGGAGCTCGTGGGGAGTGCCTGGCGGCACACTGCGACCTGTATCCGTCATCCCAATATGTCACATACCTACTCTCTAGGATTCTGGTTCGGTGATCTGGAAGGCAGAGCAGATGCGAAATCATTTCACTCTCCAGATAATTCCGCAGCACTGGAGTTCTATGCGTGCAAGTGTTTTTCTCCAATAAATATCGCGTCAGTACCCATTGCAGGGATAAAAGGACGTTCAAAAGGGTGTAGAATTTCGTCGCGATATCGGACGGCTCTGATGGAACCACCAGGAATCATTCAGAGGTCGGTGCGACCAATCATTGATGTCTCAGGTCATATAAGTAAGCTTCCTTCTATGTAATGGTCTTTTAGCGATGTTTGGCGCCCGACAGCGCGTCCCTGGCTCTCACCACATCTTTACCATTCGGGAATCGTTCTGGATGTTAAATGGACACTCATCCGCAAAGATTACGTGCCTCCGCTGCTTTGGCGTCCAACTGCGATGTGCACTGGTCCAATTCAGCCGAGTTCTAATACACAAACCGCGGATCATCGGGCGTACTGTTCACCTTCACGCAGTCGACGAGACACAGTTTGGAGGTATATGTGCCGTCCTGGAGCAACAGAGAGATGCGACACCAGCTACTTTAATGCTTTAAGGAGTCTCGCACATAGCAAGAGGAAGCGATCGGCTGCCAACGTAGTAATACTCCGGCTTCCAGACCTACGTCTTCTACACGGTTTTGATCCCTTTGGTAACGATTCCACAGCCTCTTGATGACACTGCGACGCAGAATGAGCTCTCTCGCAACAGTATATTGTCTTGCACCATCCTGCACCATCCCGAAAGCCCTTGAGTGCATTTCGTCCTGCAAACGGTGTCTTCGGCTCATGCTTTCCGCTTTGGCTATCTCAGATTACACGGAACTATCGCTGCTTGCGAACTGACACATAGGTCCAGAATGCGCCTTTTTAAAGCATTGTGGTGTGACTGCGGGATTGCAATTTATGCTAATTTTGTTCGACTATTTGCATTCAGCGATGCAACCTCATATGTAAGTAGTGTGTCTTAATTCCCCTTTTAACATTCGTACCTTTTCTTTTAGCGTTTTACTGCTTACTTTTTGAGTATGAGGGTAGTTTTGTGGGCCAGTTGCTAATTTAATTACTTTACTTCCATTACTTTTTTAACTTTACTTCCATCGTTGCTCTCTGAACCTTGTCTAAACGTCCTAAAATTCGACTGGAAACAGGAATTGAAGATAACGAAAGTCAGAAAATTTGTTGTAGAGCACCTTCACGAATTTGGGCCATAAAGGTCATAAAGGTTGAAAGTCTCTTGTATTTTACTTACTAGGACATAATGAATATTTTATTAACTGCAGTTCTTACTCAACGGGTATCATATAAAAACTACGTAATATAATCCCTTTTGTAAAACTTGCTACTTCTTTTGAGAAACTTCGTAAATGAAACTATACTTCTAAAATCAATATTTAGAGAAATAAAGCCCCACCAGCCGTAAGCCACCGCAGCCGTAATTCTCACTACAGGTGTAGTTTCTGAAGGGTGTAGTAGAATTTCAGTGCTGTAATGGGAACATTTTTTTATTATTCCAAAAAGGTGTTAGCTCCAATGGGCTATTAGTCTCGAAACGGGTTTTGACGGCGTATCGCTTTAAATTTCTGAATCACTTTTCAAACTGTTTTCACGAAATATTATCTCCTTGTATTACTTTTAAAGAAATTAAATAATGAAAAATCTGCATGAATGCATGTTTCTCACACTGTGAAAAATGAGTTTGAATAACGTAGTCCTCCACCTAAAGGTGTCCGAACTTTGATTTTCTAATTTTATGTTTCATATTTTGTAAAACTTTAAAGGATTTTTAACAAACTCAATGATTTGAAAGCTAACAGTGGCAACACTATATGGCTTAAAACATTATCTCCAGCGCGCAAGACTGTATATAAGAAATTTGAAAGACATGTTGTTTTTAAATATTTTCTGATTTTGCTATTCAACTAAATTTTATATGGCGCAACTGCGAAGAACATGATATTTAATTAATAAATGTAACACACAGAACGTTAATAATAAAGACGAAAAAAAAAAACTTTTGCAAGCCGTCTTACTATGAAAACTGTACATTGCTATAATAAACTGAGAAATTACAGAAAAAAGTAGAAAATTTATGTCAACACTTTACACTTCATCCGGAATTCTATACGTATGCTGCTTTTAAAAATTTTGTAGTTTTTCTGTTAAATTGTATGTGGCGAAAGTGGGCAAATAGAAATGGGCTAGCAAGGAGAGAGTGCAGCTGCAGACTGGTAGACTGCAAGCTCAGTGAGAGCTTAAAAAAACCTTCACAAAACCTTTTATTAAGTTTTCCGTTAAAATCTGAGCCCTTTTAGATTTTTCTTTCTTTTTAGCCCAAAGGGGCTTTGTCCCTGAAGAACTATAGTTTTCGTTTTGCGATTTTCCGTCGAAAACATTAAATGTCGGTTTTTATTTTCAAACTGTTGCCACCAAATATTGCAGCCCTGTATTATATTTAAAGGAATTAAACAATGAAGAATGTGCATAAATGTATGCATGCTTCTCGCATTGTGACAAAACGACGATACCTAGAGTCATCGAATTTTGAATGACGTAATCCTGCTGCGAATATGGAAATTTGAAATTTGTTTTAGTATCGATTTCATATTTTGTAAAACTTTTTTTTGGAAACATTAAAAGTCTGAATCACTTTTCAAACTGTTGCCACCAAATATTTAAGCCCTGTATTATAGTTAAAGAAATTAAATAACGAAAAACTCGCATAAATGTATGTATATTTCTCCAAATGTGATAAAGCAACGGTACCTAGAGCCATCCAATTTTGAATAATGTACGTTTCCACCCGATTATGAGCATCTGGAAGCCCGGGTTTGGAATTGTTTTATTATTTATGCCATATTTTTTTAAAACTTTAACGAATTTTTTATGAACAAACTCAAACGATTTAAAAGCGAGCAATGGCAACACTCTACGGAGAAACCTTTTTATCTAAAGCGCGCGGAACTGTGTATTAGAAATTCTAAAGATATACTCATTTTAAAATTATTTTGCGATATTGCAGTTCAACTGAATTTTATGGTTTAAGAGCGAAGAACACGACATTTAATAAATAAAGGTAACACACAAAACGTTAAAAAATGCCTCTTTGGACGTAATTTAAAATCTGAAACCTTTCAGGTTTATTTATTTATTTATTTATTTTCTAGCAATTTTTGACATTGTCTGTATAATATAGAAATCTCATCATATAATAACTATTAAGGTGACAAATGAGTGTCATTTCCAGAAATCACTGAAGAAAGAGGAGTATTTAATATATTTCTTTCACTCCGGGTGTTCCAATAATTGATATTTCCATTTATACAGATAATATGTACTGTACAATATCAACTATAATAAAAACGTTGGAGGTTTACCTATCAAAAAGATTTAATACCATTTTTAATCCTTATAAGCAGTGACATCAATTTGATTTAAGGGGACAGTGGACGATGATTTTAGTAAAAATCGACCAAAAATTGGGAAATAAAAATTTCATATGATAATATTCTACGGTTTTAAGTCTATTGTCTACAAAAACCGCTTGTGTGTAAAATTATTGGTTATAAGCATATTAAACATTATATAACATTAAAAGTTATAAGCATTTGAATATGCTTGTTTACCTCTTTTGTGACATTTAAATGTCAACAAAAATGTAAACAAACATTTCAGAAACGTTACTTTGAGTTCCACAACTAATGCTTTTTACTGTTAGTAAGATATGAAGAGTTTTACTGTTCTTCCACGGATGACTCACACAGACATAATAAATGCCCAATAGGTGTCATATCATGGCGTTCACCCCCTCCCAAAGTAGCATTGTCAAAAATAAGAAACCTAAATCTCATTCAATGATGAAAAACAAATTAACAGTAGATGTTTTATCCAAAATACTGACAATGTATCAATGACTAGCCAGTAATGAACTTTTAGCAAGATGCATATCTGGAAAAATACAAAACATTAACAAGAGTTTACAATGTGCCATTTGGAAGGACTGCCCCAAGGAAACATTTGTATCGAAAAACATACTGGAAAAGTCTTTTATTACAGCAATTAGTAACTTCAGTTTTGGTTGTTAAAATACTCTAGGTATAGAACAGGAAGATTTAAATTCATGTTTAATACCTATTAGACAGAGGTAAGACAAGCGTCGTATAGACCTAAGCGAAAGAGGTGTTCGACTGGATACAAGAAAAGAAGACTTATCCCCCCCCCAGAAAAAACTGCGTAAAATAGCTAAACATAATGAAAATTTAAATAAGGAAGGGGAAACATATGGTGCAGGAAGTTTTTAAAGTGATTCTTAGTTTTAAAAAAAGTATTTAGTTGAATTTACTGAAAGTGGTCAAGAAAATTTCTAAAATAATATTATGTATTTCTTACCATTCTACATTTTTGCACATGTAAAACAATGCTTAAATATTTTATGTTAAATAAAATCATGTGTTAGGACATACTAAGAAGTAAATATTAAAGGTAAGCTTAAAAATATTTTTAAAATGTATTTTTCTCATAATGAAATTTTTGTGATTATTACATCTTCAAAATGCTCCATGCGCTTTAGTTTATGTTCAAAATTATTGTAATTTATATTCCTATTTACACTTATAACAAAACTTAGTACGCAGTTTTGAATGCAAATTCATTAAGGGGATAAAAGTCCAATTAAAGTGTATTAAATTGGGAAATTTTGTCCAAAATTTAGATATATGTGAAAGAAATACTAATTAAAAACTTACATTTTATGCCATTCACTAATTGATACCAAACACATTTTCACTAAAAATAAAGCAAAATAACAAGAAACAGAAAAAAAATTAAGTCGTATGAAGCATTTTGAAAAAAAAAATTAAAAAATTAAAAAGAAATTTAAATTGCAATGAGCCAGAATTTTTTTCAAAGATATTTGATGTAACTATGGTGAAACATACATGCATGCAAAGTTTGGTAAAACATACATGCATGCAAAGTTTGGTAAAACATACATGCATGCAAAGTTTGGTAAAACATACATGCATCTAAAGTTTCATATCCCTATGACAATAATTAAATAAAAATATTTGAAGGTCCACTAACCCCTTAAGTTACGATAGCATGAATAAATTAAATGTCTCTTTAGCAACAAGATAACAAGTTGCGGACTTAAATTGCCAAGGGTAATATTCATACCAAAGACGAACAGCTTTACGAAACGAATATGACAAACGCCCTACCCAGAGAACCGTTTTACTAAATCCGTCAACGATTTGTCACGAGCAGACCCCAGTGCGTTAGGGAAAGTTAGGAAAGTGCCATGCAACCCTGGGGGGACAGTCCCCATTTTGTGAAATATCATCGGGGCATCCTTTAGCACGGTCGCCGCGAAATGCCGCACCTGGTAGCGATGATTAGCGCTTAGCAGCTGCATCCGAAACGAGGAATGGCACGCATGTCCCATTAGTCTTAACTCCCACATGTTTCATAATATCTCTTCGGGTTGTTTGGCTTTTAAACAGCTCTATTTGTCTCCCAAACACTGTTCTTATGTTAAGTCCCTCCTTCCTTTATTTTTATTGACTGCGTAAAGGTTTAGAAGGCAGCGCGTAAGACTTATTTTCTTTTTCTTTCCAGTATCCCGTTTGATGAATCCGAACAGCATCAACAGTGTTAGAAGAGATCTTGGAGTCCTAGTGGTTTTGACACGTGTTAGGGCATAGGCAGTCATAAATATCACTTATCATAAAAGCCACACCTTTATTTCCATCCTTAGAAGCACACCATTCATAATCTATTCTTTAATGGGTTATCTTGCAATATAGGTCGTGCATGATTTAGGATATATTAAAACAAATATTTCTCGAAATTTTAAAGAGCTCTCACTGTGCTCGAGAATTTTCTAGCGAACGAAAAAAAAAATAAAGCAATAATAGTTTCGTCACTACTTTGATTCATTCTGATAATGATTGTTTTGAATAAATATTTTAAAGATTTCTGTACATGTATAATAGAAAGTGCTAATCCTCAGAACTCCTCTGAAATGAATCTTCAGAAAATCCTACCGAAAGACCTTTCGCATACTAAACGAGACTCCAGCGCACTATTACAATGATAAAAAAAAATTCTGTAAGATTACTAAGAAAACCTCAAACTGGGATGGCACAGACCATTTCAGTAATTATAGCAGAGACATTCTAAGTAACTTTACAGGGATTATACTTGCAAAGGTTACAGAAGGTTGACATGCAATGTTACAGGAAGCAAATGCGTAAGCAAAACGTAGTCTTCATGCGTTGATTACCAAATGATGTATCTGTAACGGTTGCAGATGCTTAATTTGCAATGTTATAGGAAATAATTGTGTTAGCCTAACATAGTTTTCCTATGTGGATTACCGATGGATGCATTTGTAAAAGTTACTGGTGTTTGATCTGTAATGTTACAGGAAATAATACGGTAAGTAGAATTCGATGTGGATTAGCAAAGGATATATTAGTAGATTACTGACATTTTGCTCATAAAGTTAGAGCTAATGATTATGTAAGCTGAACATGTAATTTGACATGAAATATCAGAAGATAGATATGCTAAAGTTACAGGTACTATGCTTAAAGTTATTTAAGGTTCTTCCAAGTAATTACACATGTAGGACATATAATTATTAAGTGAAATACATAAATGTTACAAATATTTTAATCTAATAGTACTACAAATAGTTACGCATGCATAAGATGTTTGTTGCATGTGAAATGTCTACAAATGTTTCGCCTGTGTAAAGTATCCAAGATTTCTCTCGGACGCCTATGCAATATTGCCACAATTTAAAAATATGTTACCTCATAAATGATGCTTCTAATTTTTCAGACAGTCGTGGAGTACAAAATTTTAACCACGCAATACAAACTCAGATCTTTAGTTCAGAACTTGAAGCCTGCACCACGCATTATCACAGCATTAATTTTTTATCTGTAAATGCCTTTTAATACAGATACTGTTAATTGTTTGCCGATACGGTTGAAGTAGTCACGTTGGTCTATGATGCATTAGAAACAGTTAAAATTTTAATCTGTGTTAAAGCACTGAAAATGCATTAATGTTTTAGAGGGGCTGAGTTGACTTTAATGGAAAATGTTTACTTTTACTTTAGTCATAAATAAAAATGTAGAACACGTAATTAGGCGATTCTCATTGCTTCAGTTTTTCGGCAATAAAAAATCTAAAATATTAATGGCAATATATACCAATTAAATTAGTAATTACAGTAGTTTGTTGATTTATTAAAATTCAAGTTTATTTAATCAGTTCATAAACTTCAAATCTTAATTTTAGATAAACGTTATTTTAAGCCAACGAATAAAAAAATGAAATAATGAAAAGTGTTAATTTCGAAAAACGGGGGAAAAAAAGAGACTTATCTTCTCTTTTTATGTTGACACTAACAATTAACAAACATAATACTTATTTTTATTTTGTGTTCTCTCTAAGCTATATGATGATCCAGTAATTACTTTAAAAACACGTTATTTATTTTCTCACTTAATGTTTACACAAATGTTTTTGAAAAGAATTGCGGAAATTTAGTTTAAAGAAGCAGTTCTATAGAATAACGTTAATTTTTATAATTTATTACCATCTAAATATAAATACTATAGAATATAATGTCTTGGTCTTTGACTTTCATTAAAACAGTGCTGATTAGAATAGATTTGTAATTCTAATAATATTTTCAAATATTATTATTATTTCAAATATTATTTTCTTCACAATATTTTCAAATTAAGAAAATATACATTCTCAACTCGAAAAGTAAAGACAACGGATGTATTTTATTGCTGAAGTTTGTAAACAATTACATACAGTCTGGTCTGATAACAAAGCGTAGTAAGTAAAACACTGATGCAGGTTCTTGCAATTATATAGGGTTTGGTTTAAAAACAAAGCATTTTAATGGCTTTATTGTAATCACACAAAAGGTTTTAGGCAGAGCTTTGATGATTGCACACAACGTGGTCTGAAAGCAAAATGCATTAAAGTAGTTCCATGGTAAATATACAAGAGGCTCTAATGTCACGAATTAATGAATAGCTTAAATGTATATTTAAAAAAATCTTTTCGGGACCTATATTTAGAATCTTTATGATATCCTAATTGTTGTGACACAACGGCTAAGAAACACTACACTGAAAAATCGTTGCATTTGATACATCTATTGAATGCCTAATTTAAGGCACAAATTCCTTTTAACTTCATGATGATACATATAATAACGCTAGATTAAAAAATGTTTCTAACTCTCCTAAAAATTTTAATGGGAGTACATGACATCGTAGAACTTGTTTTGCTTTATGTTGTTTTCAGTATAAAGATTTTACGTTGTATAAAGACTTTTCAATGAAACTTGTTACGTTGTTTTCAGTATTGCTGACTTCATGCCAAAAAAAGTCAAGTAAAAAAAGTTTTTGTGGAGAAATAATTGCCTTTTCTTATTATTGTAAAACCGTTATACAAATGATGTGCTTATGACATAATTATTCGGTTTTATTTACTTCATTTTAGACTATATGACACTAAATGGTTAGTCTTCCCAGTTTGACGATTCTTGAAAGTGAGGCGACGAAAATGACTAAAAAAATTAACTTACCTTTTAATTACGTCAGTAAATTATATTAATGAAATTGAATGTTGTCTATCTAGAATACAGATATTTGGAAAAATCAATCTCATTCTGTAGCCGGTAATATCATTCAGCAGTTTTTTGCAACTTCAACTATATTCTCGATATGGGAAATCGAAGATGTCTTGTAATCAAATCAAAGAACACTCAAATCAAGCAATTATATCTGAGCTACCACACGATCAGGTGGTCTCTAAACACTTATAAAAAGTACCAAATTATATTTTTGGCCATAAAAATGCTTGTCTATGTATTCTTTGAGAACTCTGACACAATGTCAATATTAAATTCGCAAAGCAATTTTACAGTTAAAAAATATCGCTGACGAAAACTTTAAATAAAGCTTGCAGTAAAAATTTTGTTTAATGTCTTCAAGAACCCTCAGAGGGAACCTTTAATTTTCAGTTCACTAATTGGAAAATGTTACTAGAAGAGCAACGAGTTTCACTTCTTAACATAAACATATAATTGTCACTCAAAGCAGAAAGGAAAATAATGAGAAGAGCATTTTGCAGAAATCCCCCACTGGGGAACCTTTTTTTTTCCTTTCTTATATCTTTCAAGCAAAGTAAGCCAACTTCGTACCAAGCCGAGTATTTATGCAGGATAATTCGGTACCTGAAATAGAGATACCTCTTTAAAAGATAAGCTCCCTTTGGCAGTGTCAAAATATGTTGATGGGAGGCTAAGTTATCCGTTGCTTTTGGAAAGGTTCCACCGACACGATTACTTAAAACTGTTGCCGTAGCCACAATAAGCTTTAAAACAAGCAACAAAGCTGGAATTTATGAACTCGGCGACTAAGCGCGCAAAGTTGATTAACGATCATCCATAGCAACACGTTGTCGGACCGAACAGACAAGATGTTAAGCAAAGTTTATGCGCCTCTCACAAAGGAGTACTCACAGCAAAAGAGTTATTTCGGGAACCTATTCCAAAGAGAGGAACTTCCTCTCTCGATCTTCATTTTTCACCTCACTGGCTCCTATCCTATAGTTTATTCTTGGACGATTCAGACTTCTCATTGGATGGGGAACTTAGCGAAAATTATCGGGGGGGGGGGAAGAGAGTAGTAAGAGATATTTCAACACCTGGGAACTAGTCTTCGCTCATCGGTTATTAAGGAAGACACTCGCGGGTGAGACAATGAATTCGCAACCTCGAGAACACAGAACTATTGAGATCTGAAGATTCTGGTTACTAGCGTGGTGTAACGATTTATCCGAGATTCAAAAACAATCTTGAAGCGTTTTCTGCAGTATTGTTCTATCAAATTAATTATCAAACGGAAGACTTGTTTGTTGATCTTAAGATTTACGAGTAACACGAATTTTTACGGGGCATACAAAAGTAATCAGTTGAATAGCACGTATCAAAAGTAAAAATAAATTACTTTACTTTAGCATACCAACCTCTTTTATACCTGTGCATTTAATTGTGAGTTGATTTAGAAAGGAATGAAAAATGTTAAGCACAGTAAAAACAGTGTTTAGAATAAATACAACATGGATATTTCAAACTGGAACACAAAAATAGGCTTCTTAAGTTGATCAATTCACTCAGCATCTTTAATTCTGTATTACCTACCTTCTTTCTTCATGAATGCTTGAAATCAAAGAGACTCGGAAATTAAGCAATGTTTTTGTCACAGGTGCACCACCATTTGCAGGAATTTTTACATTGAAAATCCGTCTTTTAAAAATAATTTGTTGATCCCAAAGCTCAAAACGAAAGCGTAAACACATAATAATAAAAGTTTTCCTCATATACAAACATATATTAAAGATTATACATCAACAAGTATTTATAATCAAATTTCATACATTAAAATATTTTCTCTTTTTTTTTTTTTTTCAAAAAAAGAATTTCACCGCATTTATTCTGTAATAAAAAATAACGACACGTTTTAATACAAAAATTTTCCTGCTTCACAATAATAAAAGAGATCTTACGACGACATAAAAAACCTGATGCGAACACCACATGACTTCCTTGTACGGAATGTTAAATTATACACATTTTGCATTTCATTTAAACTTATTCGATTGAATTAAATCTACTTCATCGATAACGCATAAACCACAATAGAATAGGTGCACTCTTTAAAAATTATGTAGATCATTTGGAGAATTACCTAATCGTTGCCACATGTTCTATTCAAATACTATCTAAAATTCTATTCAAATACTATCTAAAACGATGTGTAAAAGAAATTAAATAAACAAATAAAAAGAAAGAAAGAAATAGTTTTTCGCAGGCGATTCAGTATTTCTCGATCAATTAGTTCAGTTCTCACTTCACGACAAGGCAAAAATGCGTAAAAGCACAAAATATTAAACATTACGAAGTAAATCTTAGACACCTATTTCCTCAAATAAATTCCGGAATGGATTAGGCATGATTTAATTCGCAATAATAAAAGAAGGCGTTATCTTTGTTGTTGCGATGCTTAGTTTCTCTAGATTGGCAACAAATCCAATATTCTCCTAAGTTTCAAATGTAAACAAATAAGGCTGCTATGGCAGAAAAATTAGGCTTAGCCACACTTAAAACAACTTTTAAATTGTTGACAATTCTACAACTATAACATGCAGGTTAAATAAAGGCATAAAAACCTTAACCGGAAGATAAGAACAGCATAAGTCAATCATTTTTTAAAGCAAAAAATGAATAATTTCCCAACATATAAGAATAAAAAAATGAGCTCACTGAGCCGTGCAACAGAGTGTATATAGATACATAAATTTATATACTTTTGGTGCGGCCGATTGCAACCAAACTAAGAGGTGCACATCTACATGTTATAGTAGTCCTATATACGAAATTTAAACGTTCTGAGGTTACTTGTTTTTGAGTTATGCGAGATACGTACATGCGTACGTACGCACAGACGCCACGAAAAAAATCTCTTCAGAATTCATTTTAAATCAGTTTTATAATTTTATTTTTGGAAAAAAAAAGAGTCCTTTATTCCGTTCTTACGTACGAATGTCACTCCCAAACATCGTTAAATTGCATTCTATAACGGTCAAAATAGATATTTTCGTTGAAATATGATACCCGAAATTTTTAGGGATTACAATACTTCCCTTTTACTTCGTACAAAGAGGTAAAAGGAAATATTAGACTTACTGTCTAAAGTGTTACAGAAAAAACAACAGCAAAGTTATACTGAACTTCACAAATGAGTTTGCTTTTTTGAGTTACATAAATATTGCAAATGCACGTGTATCCTCCTCATTTGAGGACACAAACCCTCTCCCATTTCCTTATCGAATTCAAACTACGCATTTACTATTCTTGCTAGGCTTAGTGAAATTTAAAAAAAAATTATAGTATAAATCCAGTACCTAATTCCATTCGATAGAAATACGCAAGTCATAATTAATTATTACATAATTAAAGTACCCTTTCAGAATAGGTATAATTGCATAAAATTATACAGAAAATAATTTCATTTAACAATGATAAAAATTTCATTTAACAATAAATTCATTTAACAATGAATAAAATTATACAGAAAATAATTTTATTCATTGTTAAACAATTCTTTAAAAAAATGACAAGTTCGTTCATTATACTGTAATGTAATAATTCCTACAAAAGATATGCAATTCAGCTGATGCGAATCTACAACTATAATTGATGAGATGACTATGACTGTATTTCATAGGTATTCGATAAGTTGCATTAAATAATGTCATACATATGCACATAGCTTAAAAAATTGAATTTCTTAAATATTTTATGAAAAATATTAAAATTAGGAACCAAGCTCAGATTGCAGGAAACGGGTTTAGTTGCATAGGAGTAAGTACCATTCCGTTTACTAGTTTGAACACAGCTGAAGCTATCTGTGTTCGTCGATTTTAGCACTCGGTCGCACCCCCCAGCGGTAAAGACACTAAACTCTGCTACTTTCACCCAGGTTTAGTTTCCTGCGGACTGCTGGCTGCATGGGGCTTTTTGTGGTTTTCTCCATGTGTGACGTGGATATGAGATAATTTTCCTTAAAATATTCTCCGCGAAGGCATCCATCCTCAAAAGAAGATAGTCCTTGAGTTGCTTTTTGCGTTTTATGTGAAACCTTAAAAGGATCCCATGTAAAGTGCACAAAACTTCATTATGCGTCACCAGCATGTAAAGGCAATTTTATATGTTTATGAGGAACGATAAGAAGAGGTATTATCACATGCAAATGAAAATGTAATGTTTATTTTATGCATGTTAAAAAAAACTGAAAGTTTGTGTGTTTCATCTTTATTAATAAAGCCTAACGTTATATATATTATAAAATTTCACCTAAATCTGTTATACGAATCCATGACTTTCCAAAAATAAATGTGCTCCATGTACAGCTTTAAGGAAAATGTATAAAGTTCATTCTGAGGAAATACATATCTTTCTTGTAACAGTTTTTATGATGACGTAACTATTACAATTAATTCAGGGAAAACTGAAATCCAGAAGTGAAATTTTATAAATTTATTCGCGATATCGGGATTTAAAAATGATCTGATGAATTACTAATAAACGCGTTATGATGAAATTTATAAATTATTAACTGCACGTTTAAAAAACTTACAAAAAATCTTACCGTTATTATTAGTCCAAAGGGGCTTTGCCCCTGAAAGAACTATTGTTCTCGTTTTTTGATTTTCCGTCGGAAACATTAAGTATTGTTTCACTTTTCAAACTGTTGTTGCCAGAAAATATTGCAGCCCTGTATTATATTTAAAGAAATTAAATAATGAAGAATGTGTATAAATGTATGTATTATTCTGGCATTGTGACAAAACGACAATACCTAGAGCTATCGAATTTTGAATGACGTAATCTTGCTGCAAATATGGGCATCTGGAAGCCCAAATTTGAAATTTGGAATTTGTTTTATTATCTATTTCATATTTTGTAAAACTTTAAATAATTTTTGATTAACAAATTCGAGGATTTTAAAGCGAGCAATGGCAAAGTTGTACAGAAAAAAACATTTTTATCTCCAGCGCGTGAGACAGTGTATAGAGAATTCTAAAGATATGGTCAGTTTAGAATTATTTTGCGATATTGTACCTAACTGGATTTTATGGTTTAAGTGCGAAGAACATGATATTTAATAATAAAGGTAACATACAAAATGTTAAAAAAAAACGCCCCTTTGGACGTCATTTAAAATCTGAAATATTTCAAATTTTCTTTTCTTTTCTTTTTTATTTTTTTATTTCTTACTGTATTTCACTTATTTTGCACTGTAATTCACTCATTATTTAATACCCCTTAAACATGAAAAAGATATAATGAATAATACAAAGAATGCATATTTACTATAGCATTCTATCCAATTTAAGCATAAGATGCTTATATAATCAACAAATGAAGAATTTTTCGTGTCGGTACTTTTTATTTGAAATAGCATTCAACTGTAAATTTGCTTATGAATCCTAATTTCCATAAATCACGCTACGCTATTCATATTAAGAGACTTTGTTTTTTATTCAACTTAATTTTAACTAAATTACCTACCAAAGACCTGAAAAAATTATCTGTAATAATTTGATGTAATGAGCATCAGCCACTGTCTTCTAAAAAAGATCCAATGTGCTATTTGTAGAAGAGCCGTCTAGCGTGAAATGAAACGAGGTTACAATGAGCTGTAATGAAACAAAACAGTAAGAATCCTTAATAACAATCAATTATACGACACTAAATAATAAAAAAAATCCTTAATTCAGAATTTGCGGTTCTTAACGTCACCTTTTACTAAATTGCATTCCGAATAGTGATACGAAAAGTTTCACAAAAAACTCCCATCTCTTTTCGCTTGACAGCAATTTAATATAACAACGGGAGAAAAAAGCACAGATTACGATTCTGCTATCTGTTGCAGAATTTACGTGGAACTGTGAATGTGAGTCAATTACTCATACGAAAACATTTGAAAGAGCACATGCTAATTAACAGCTGAGAGACCTTTTTCTGATGGATTAATTGAGTTAGCACGGAAAGGAGAAAATACATACTACCTAGCTAATTGCTGTTGCCTCGGTGACCGACAAATGACAGCTTTCTTGGGTCAACATTTTTTTTACTATGCAAATGTCTAGACATTTTATTTTCCTTTCACCGTCTTCTTAATAAAAAGGGATATTTTCTCGTTGCCAAGGAGCTTCATACTAAGGAAGAAATGCAAGTTTTACAATAAATTTCGGTCTTTAAAGGTGATTTTCAATTAGTGCACTAACAGTGGCTTCATAAAATTCTCATTTTTTTTGGAGCATGATAAAAAGTATTCTATTCCTTTAAAGGGATATTGTTTCTGCGAAAAAAAATGCAAACAGCTAACAAAGAAGTTCAGAATCAACCGAATCGCATAATTAAAATTGCTAAGAAGACTAAAATTAACATCCGCACTTCTTACGAAACCGACAGCAGCTAAATTATTGACGTCTTTATACTTTTAACAAGAAAGCTATATTTCTAAGTAGTTACATCCTCTGCAAATTCACATTAAACCATAAAAATTACATGTTTAAAGAAAAACTACTTGGAATATGCACCTAACTGTAAATTAAACGCAAATAAAATATCAATATCTTAAAACTAATCAGTACAAAGTACAACCTCTTTGCTGAAATTTATAAAATTATTTATTATTACAGACAAACAAATATGCAGTCCTTCAACTGTAATCTGGCTATTTAAATTCATAGTAAACAGGCATTGATCGAATTTAACATGTATTTAGTTATTTTTCTTTGAAAAAGATACTTCTTTTCTACACGGCTTAAAAAATGTTTTTTAAACTTGTTGTTCATCTAGTACACGCCATAACAGCACCAAAATTACAATCCCTACTTCTGAGTCTGTAAACATTCGGTAACCCTAGAAGCTGTTCCGGATACTTCTAAACACATGAGATTTTTAGTCCAAAGGGGCTTTAGTCTCCGAAGGACTATTGTTTTCGTTTTGCGATTTTGCGTCGGAAACATTAAAAGTCTGAATCACTTTTCAAACTGTTGCCACTAAATATTCCAGCCCTGTATTAAAGAAATTAAATAATGAAGAATCTGCATAAATGTATGCATATTTCTCCAAATATGATAAAACAACGGTACCTAGAGCCATCCAATTTTGAATCACGTACGTTTTCATTCTTTTTCGTGTATGCATAATACGCCAGTTTCGGACATATTGGTACCATTCCAACGCTATTTAGGATTTTCGCAAGGCTGAACATTTTGAGATCAGAAAAAGTTGGCGTTGCCATTCGACATTTTCGAGTTTCTGTAACTATAACCGTAACCGTGAGCGCCCCTGTGTTGCCATTCACCGAATCTCGAGCGCATACCTCCGAATAACTATATCTGATCTGTTATCTCGATCGGTTAACCGGCCCTGTAAGTGTTTTCTTTTAATCAGACGAATGCTATAATTCACTTTTTTATCCATTAGAGCAGGCATGTCAAACTCGTTACTTCTAGTGAACCAAACAGTCATAAGTTTTTCAACAGTGCGTACCCCAAGGAGGAGAAAAAAAGGCCATTTTCATATTTAATAATGTATCTAAAGAAATAAAAAATGGACAAAATATTATCGAATACTGTAGTTTATTTTTCCCCGACGACTGGCTTTGTTTTCCTGCAGCTAGCTTTTTTAGTTGTCTGGAGACAAGTCAGCTAACATGGATCTCGTTGAAGGATTTATTCCCTTTCATTAGTGAGAAACGTTATTCACAATAATATGTATTACCGAATATGGAAATCACACACAATTCAAATTTGCTGCTTTTTTAGAACCATGCGGACATTCGGAGGTAATCGAATTTTTGAATACTACGTTCACTGAATTTTGCTTTAGCGTCGAGTCGTTAATTCCATCTGACACTTTCTTAACGTAGGTTAAGAAAATTTATTTTTTTTAAAGAGACCATCTTAAGTGTCCTTTTTAGCATCCGAAGTTGTATACTAGCCTCAATATGGGGCGGAATTCTGGTTTCTTTTTAACATATTATAATGATACACATTTTGTTATTTCCTCGGATTGAACTGCGAGCCGCAGGAAAGTTAGTCTAGGGCCATCAGTTTTCCATATTTGCTTTAGAGCAATATTTTTAAAATTAAGCTTTGCTTGTTTTAGTTAAGCCTTACTTCTATCCTGCAACCTTTGAAAGTAATAATAATGGAGAAGGATGAAAAGAGTCAATAGAATGTACTTTAATTTTCTTGCCGCTTAACATAACTGTAATTTCTTATGTATTTTATTAGGTTGTAGGTAGCCTCACTTTTATCTAATAACTAAGCGTTGAGGAACCTAGTGAACAGCTAAAAGAATAATCGCTTAAGTTCAAAAACAGAGAAGTAAACTCAAGAAGGGTTAATTACCCTTTATTACTCAAAATAAAAATCTGATGTATACACCGCATGACTTCCTTGTACGGAATATTAGCGCATAAACCACAATAGAACAAATACCCTCTTTAAAATTCACTATATTTGTTTACCACAGCGACGCTCTGAAGCTAGCTTCACTTAACAGCGTTACCATTCATTTTATAACTCATCAGAATGCATAAAAATTATGTATATCAGCTG
The DNA here is from genome assembly GCA_000611955.2 of Stegodyphus mimosarum. NCBI lineage: Eukaryota > Metazoa > Arthropoda > Arachnida > Araneae > Eresidae > Stegodyphus > Stegodyphus mimosarum. The sequence goes on along the minus strand of KK119902.1, from coordinate 159,754 downwards.
GAGAATTACTTAATCGTTGCCACATGTACTATTCAAATACTATAATAAATCTAAAACGATGTGTAAAAGAAATTAAACAAGCAAAAAAAAAAAAGAAAGTTTTTCACAGACGATTCAGTATTTCTCATTCACTTAAGTCAGCTCCCATTTTGCGACAAGGCAAAAATACATAAAAACTCAAAATACCTATATTAAAAATTACGAAATAAATCTTAAAACATTTATTTCTTCGAATAAATTCCGGAATGGATTAAGCATGATTTAATTCGCAGTAATAAAAGAAGGCGGTATCTTTGCTGTTGCGAAGCTTAGTTTCTCTAGATTGGCAACAAATCAAATATTCTCCTAAGTTGCAAATGTAAACAAATATGTCAGCCATGAGAAAAACGATTAGCCTTAGCCGCACTTAATTCACAAATAATTCTACAAATCTTGCATGTAGATTTATTAAAGGCATAAAAAACTTAAGCGGAAGATAAGAGCAACATAATTCAATCATTTTTAAAGCAAAAAAATTCACAATTTACCAACATATGAGAATAAAAAACTGAGCTCGCTGAACCGTGTAACAGAATGGATATATATATACATAAATTTATATACTTTTGGTGCGGCCGATTGCAACAAAAATAGGAGGTGCACATCTACATGTTGTAGCAATCCTTTATACGAAATTTCAATATTCGGAGGCTACTCGTTTTTAAGTTATGCGAGATACATACATACGTACGTACGCGCAGACTCCACGAAAAAAATCTCTTCAGAATCCATTTAAAATCAGTTTTATAATTTTTTTTGGGGGGAAAAGAGTCCTTTATTTCTTTTATTCTGTTCTTACGTACGAATGTCACTCAAAAACATCGTTAAACTACATTCGATAGTGGTCAAAATAGATATTTTCATTGAAATATGATACCCGAAATTTTTCATGATTGCAATACTTCTTTTTACTTCGTACAATGAAATAAAAATGACAGGTGGTCCCTTTCCCAGGACGTACAATAAAGCCTCCACTTGGGCTTAAATTCAAAAATGTAAGAACTAATGTATAATGCAATTAAACTCAAAAATGTAACTTAACTAATGACTAACTTAAGAGATTTAGCCGAAGCTAACACAATTTCTAAACTAGTTGGCCCGTAATACAAACTTAGCTAGCGAAACTATCAAGAGCACGTAATACGGCCAAGCGTTGTAATAACAGCTTAGAAAGACGTAGCCAAAACGTAAACGCGCTCTAATTACGAATCCTAAATCTCTCTGTCGAAGTCAATAGAACTTAAATACTCTGTCCTACTTATTTGCATTTAACGCGATTCTAGAAACTCATTCTGGTAAGGAATTGTAAGCTGAAGCTATAAGAGACATGAAAGGTGAATAAAACTAAAAATAGCTGCTATAAACTTAGGATGTACCTTGAAAGGTAAGCAGATTAGAGCCTCCTTCAACTGTGAAATTGTGGAAGAGGAAGGCAAAGTAAGTTATTTGTGCAAGTTTAGTTGTTTCATATAATTAGAATAAAATCAATTAGATCTGAGAAAAATTAGTGTTTGTTGGTTATCCGATTCCCGCCGGAATAACGCAAACAATCTATTAGTGCCTTTTGGTGATAAAAATGGTTGTTTGGTTTCCAGCGGGTCTTACTTTGCAATCGCATTCAAAATTGCATCAACTAAATTGCCTCCATATAAACCCTGATAATTAAAAAAACAAACTTAATGAGCTGTACTCCTCTGCCCTTTTTACGCTTTTTTACTGATCTTCATACACTCCATACTAGTGTTTGCGTGTGAACACCAGTCCCAAGATCAAAGCTGACGTCTAAAAAAAAAGAAGGCATCACCTCCTTTCTTTAGCCTTTTCAAAAACAGAATTAAATAGAAAAGAAAAACTAAAAAAAATCTGAAAGGTATCAGATTTTAAATTACGCCCAAACGGGCGTTTTTTAACATTTTGTGTGTTACCATTATTTATTAAATATCATGTTCTTCGCACTTAAACCATAAAACTCAGTTAAAGAACAATATCGCAAAACAATTTTAAACTGAGCATATCTTTAGAATTTCCTATACACAGTCTCACACTGGTCCGTGTGTCGACACGGACGCATATACGTACTGTCCACGATTTTCAGAAACAATTCACACTAAAGAACTCCATATTTACTTTGTCTCTTTCCTGCAAAGATATAAAGAACATTACGTTGCTGTTGGTGTAATTTGTGCTGTATGATCATGTTCCTAGATGAGGAAAAGACCGATAAAATTCTTTTGATTTTGAAATACGTCTAACGCTCATTTCAGACATCTTGGATTTACTTACATATTCGGAGAAGATTAATGTTAGTGAAGAACACGTGCACGTTAGATAGATGTACACAATTCCGTTCCCATTCGCGCTTTCTCAAGATGACAACGAAAGAATCGTATGTGTACTGGGAAGAGAGAACGATGATGAGGAGGAGAGAGAGGATGAAGATGAAGATAACACACAGAACAAGAAAGTTACGTGGAGGGAAGATGAAGAACTGCAGACTTTCATAAAATTTACTGAGAAATATCAATCTATGTCCGTACATGATGTTATGAAGCTTCATTTGTATACACAGCGAATTTTTAAAACTACCGCGACAATCTTATGAGCAAGGAAACATTCCTAGTTATATGCCATCATACTAAGAAGTTCGTAATTTTCATGTAATACTAAATATTGAAATTTTAAAATGTTGTTTAATTTGTTTTTTTTCTGAAATATAAAATTATGTTACTTGTTTTAATTTTAAATAATCAGTACGATTTTCAGTATTATTTAATTTGTGCCGATAGATCAGAAACACTACCAACGGCAGTCGTACGCTGCAATTTCTACAGTTGGCATCACAAAACAGGAAAAAGTATATTCGAGAAACATATATTTAATTATCTGGGAAAAAAAGCATTTTATCCGGAATCAGCGCATTCCTCTTGATGCCGGTTAAAAGGGATTTTACTGTAGTTCGCCTTTCATTCTAATCAGAAACAAATTAATTCTGATTAGAATCATACTTCAGAATCAATCTCATGAAAATTCATCTATATTTCTATTTCTTAAAATTTATCCCTAAGTATAACGTTTTTTTTTTTAATTTTCGAGTAAATATAACTATTACTGTTTAAAAAGGACTTCAAATATACGTACCATGTAATATCTGCTTAATACTGGCATTAGCATAACTCTGTTTCCTAATTCTTTAAACTGACTAAGAGTAAGTACGAGATAACGTTTTCCTTGAAGTATCTTAAGCAGCAAGTTGGTGTACAATGTATAAGAGCTACTTGTTTATCTTCTCATGTGACAGCTGAAGTATGCGTAGAAACCACACCGGGCAATTGTAAAAAGAACCCTTTATTAACTCTTAAAAATTCGCAATGCGTCGACTTGACACTAACACACTACGCCTCACTCGGGCGGTAACTCAAATAACAAGAACTAAACTAAAAATTCGGAAGATATTAACAACCAGTAGAATTACTCCACAGGGATTTCCTAAAACCACATCGAATATCTAGAGGCAGCAAAATAATAGCTGTTACGCCACGTTAGCCAGCAATAAAGGCAGAACAGAAGCTCACCCTACAAAAGTACAGAGCTTGCCCCAACTTCTCTAACTTTTCCTTCTAGAACTCGGTATTTAAACCTTTTCTTCTCAAGGTAGAATTTGAATTACTTACGCGCGCAATCAAATTTAATATTCTGGCATTGACAATTAGGGGAATGAAGGTTTATAGAGAAGAAAATATAACTTAAACTAAAATGTTTATTTAAAATAAATATAAATCTCTACAAATGATTTGATAAAATAATTGCATAGCGTAAACAAAAGGCTTTTACCTTAATTGGTTAAATTGCAAGGGTATACGTAACTGGAAACCTTGGACGGAATTTACCGGTTATATTTACACTACGTTACCCAAGCATCCTAACTACCTAGATAAAAAATTCCTTACCTGAGAACCACCATATACAAGTTAAGTATATAAAAAATAGCAAAACTAAATTAAACATTTCATATTAGAAAGCACTTACATATGCAAAAAAATGTTAATTTAATTTTAAATTATATTAATAATTATAAAAATTTAATTAATTACAAATTCTAAAGAATGCTTTCTATTTTATCAATACGCATACAAGACTGCGATTATATAAAATCATACACACTGGTAAACCGTGGTTATATATAAAATAATAATAAGAGTTTTTTTAAACATTATATATACAGAGAGAAAGGCATATTTTTGGTTACGTTCAAAAAATGTTAGAGATCCGAATATCTACAGAAATCACGTACCAAATTCTAATATAAGACATATGGTCTGGATGAAGCAAGTTCATAATATTGATTCTTTAGCTGAATGAATGCAGGATAAAAGGATATAGAAAACATGAATTTAAATACGCACGCAAGTACCAAAAGATACTTATATTGCTGCAGGGTAAATGCCTACACATAGTTAGAGAGATGAGAACAGTACAGTGCTCAAGGCAACAAAGAAGCGACAAAAACCTTTCAAAAGATCTTGTACAGCCGCTCATTTAGAAGAAAAGCTGTTTCTTAGGAAAAGCGCGCAGTTCATTTACTAACAGCGCCCTTTCTTAGCTGGATGCCAGTTCTCTTTATTTACGTCTCTAAAACATAGATAAATCTTAGCTTTCTACTCTAACATCAGAAGGAAGGTTTACGGAGAGCCACTTCTCGCTTTCATTCTTTCTTGTGATCGCCTTGTTATTTCCAATATCTAAACCCTCTCACACCCTATCGCGAGTATGCAGCTTGTAGCCTTCCTTAACCTATCTGTACTGAACCAGGGGATGTCTCCTCAGCTACTGATAAAAAAGATTGTTAGAAACTATCCTTCCCGTTTAATTTGAGATATAAATTTCTTTAAAAAACTATTTATTCGTACATTCCTGATAAACGTTATAAGGTATTTCTCCCACCTTCTTGGCATGCCTTCGTGGTGTAATGGTCAGCACGCAAAGCGCTTATTCCAGAGGTCCGTGGTTCGAGTTTTGGCGAAGGGGTTGCTCATTTGTTTCTTCTCCTGCTTAAAAAATAATCTACACTGGCTCTCGAACTAAGAAGGTGGTGGATGTTGATTATCCGCCACCGAGATTTAGCGATTGGGTCCCCTGAACTCCAGTAGCTCTTTAAAAGGGGGAGTATATAAGGTCCCAACTTCTTGGCATTTATTGGCCAAGAAGGTGGGAATAGTACTCGACCAAGAAGGTGGGTATAATATTTTAACAGTACTCGCACCTTCTTGGCATGCCTTCGTGGTGTAGTGGTCAGCACGCTGGGCGCGTATTCCAGAGGTCCGTGGTTCGAGTCCCGGCAAAGGCGTTGTTCATTTTTCACGACTTCTGCTTCAAAAAAATCCTAATATCTCCACAATCTTTATGACCTAACATGATACTTTAGTGGAAACATTTATGGAGTAAACGTTTTAGGATGAAAAAATAGAAATTTTTTATGACACATTTC
>KK119902.1:123982-154134 GCA_000611955.2 Stegodyphus mimosarum | reverse complement strand
GTTACTACACATTTATACTGCATGAGGAGAAAGCCTAACTAAAATCAAGTAGTTTACTCTTTTCAATAGTGTAATCGAATTTGAATCTTGGAAAGTGGAGGAATTGGAAAACTTATTTATTAAATAGTCCAATAAATAATAAAGTACGCTTTTATTCAAAACATATAAAATAGTTTTTGAACTAAAAGGAGAAAAATAATTTATCACGTACTTTAACTGGAAAAAGAGATTAAATAAATCTCCTTACAAAATTCTTCTACAGATTTATATCACGAGTAATAAAGACATGGTTACCTTTGATAAATTTATAAAGATAATGACTTATAATTTAGGCAGAGGGCTTATGCCTTTATTGTGCAACCCATATGTAAGGTTGTAGAGACATTAGGTTATTTCGTAGCAAGAGACATGAAAAATTAGCAGCGCCTTCGCCGGGAATCGAACCACGGACCTCTGAAATACCGGCTCAGTGTGCTGACCATTACACCACGAAGGCATGCGAAGAAAGCGGGAGAAATACCTTATATACTCCCCTTTTTAAAGGGCGACTAGGGTTTTAGGGGAACTAGTCGCCAAATCCTGGGTGTGGAGAGTCATCATCCACAACCCTTTTAGTTCGGGCGCCAGTGTAGAGACATTAGGTTAATTACAAGCCGGAGAGGTGAAAAATATGCAATGCCTTCGCCGGGGATCGAACCGCGGACCTCTGAAATACCGGCTCAGTGCGCTGACCATTACACCACGAAGGCACGCTAAGAATGTGGGAGATATACCTTATAAGGTTAGTTTTTTTATTCCAAGAGAATGTTCAAAATTCTACTTAAAACCTCTCTCATTCTATCCTCTGTCTGCATGCCTTCTTGGTGTAACGGTTAGCACACTCGGCGCGTATTCGAGAGGTCCAGGTTCGAGTTCCGGCGAGGGCATTGCTCATTTTTCATGCCTCTTGCTTAAAATAACCTAAGGGCTTTAAAATTATTAAATTCCAAAAATAAGTTTACAGATTTTTATTAACAATGGCTTCCATTTTGCACAAGTAACATCAAGTAACTTCAGGATCCTTTTTTGGAAATTTTGAAATTTTTGCAAGTTTAGCGCAAATGTAGTCTGTGGTTCATTAGTTCACAAGTTCATTACCATGACCAAAAGCATGTGAGAAGCCTTTCATTACTACTAGTTTAATTCTCATTCTTGTGATGAGTTTTAACTAATAGTTTCATGCAGTGCCTGTACAACTCCTACCTAAAACTTTTGATGTCTTTATCTACATATCGTGTTTAAAGGATATAAAAATTTGTCATTAGTATAAGGATAGGGAGCGCTGATTAGAAGACACTGGAAAAAAGACGGAGGACTGAGAAAAGTTGGGATTAATTGATGATTATTCTGCTATTAATCTTCAGATGAATTTGGTAACAATTATCATTCCACAGTATGTATTTGCTTCATTATACATATTCAAAGTAAAACGTTTTTTTAAATTATTCAAAAATTTTGTCTGAGTGCTTGTTTTGCACCCGAAAAAATAAGCGTTCTACATTGTCCTACAAGCTTATAATACAAAGTAAGACCTCAGGAACTTATGAATGTTTAAAATGGCGCTGTCCTTTTCTGTCGTCAACTAGGGTGATTTAAAATATAAGAGAGAAGACAAGTCAAAGAATAAGACGTAAGACAGAGTAATTATTATTTTTATCCTGTATATACAATTGGAAAGCTATTGAATGATTTTCAATTTTAATTTAAAAATGAGTACCGAATGCTTCTTTATCATTAACTGAAATTCATTCATTGTGGTATGTTACGACAGTAGTGAAAATTAATTAATTAGCATCCAGTAAACAGTGCGACTTATTCTATAAACTGCGTTTATAAAATCTGATTTCATTTTGATCTTCCTTTGTTTACTTCTCATTCTGCAGCAAACGTTTTGTCATAAGACAATTTCTGAGCTCGGAATATTTCTAGACTGATATATTTTGTTATAGATATTATATACAGGCAGAATTTTTAAGTTTATTAAAAAGCATTTCATATATTGGGAGGAAACACGAGAATTTCAAGCGGAAACCTCACAACACAACTTGTTATAGGACAAATGCACATGCGAAAAAATAACACTTAAATGAATTTTTTAAGTCTATGAGAATGCACTTCTCAATGATGAAATGGAGCTTTACGAATAATAGTTATGTTTGTTTAAAAAAGCACTTTTTATCAGAAGAAAGGCTTCATGATTATATGATTATACAGAGTAAAATTAAAAATGCGACAATTTTTGCCGCTTTTAAATCTAACATTTTGCGTCGATCAAAAATATTTACTTCAAAAAAATCTGAAATCTTTCAGGTTTTACATTGCGTCGAAAGGGGCGTTTTTTAATCTTTTGTGTGTTAGCTTTACTTATTAAATACTAGCTGTACCCGCCCGGCGTTGCCCGTGCATTTAGAAAATGCAGATAAGTGAATAGCGCAGGAATAGTAGTGTAGGACATGTAGACTGTCTCTCTCTCTTCCCCCCCCACACACACAACATTCCCCGTCGATAAAAAGGAACAATATATCCTAACCATGAGCCATCTGTTAAAAAATTAGTTTAAATGAGAACAGACCTCATATTAGCACATGCTAGGAAACCGTAGTCATGTGGTTATAATCATTGGTCTGAAGTTTAAAGAAAAGTAAAACATAAAAAATTCAAAATCAAAGATAGGAAAGAGTTGAAAGGGAAAGATAGAGAGTACAGTACAGAAAAAATAAAAAGTAACGAAAACATGGATGAAATAAAACATCCTGCTTACAGGAAATTTGGAGTTGAGAACCAATTAAATTTTTAATTTAAGTGTAAGTTAAACTTAGATGACAATGAATTAGAAGAGGAGAGTGTTTGTGTATGTTTGTGGAGCTCGGGCTGGGGTCGCAAGGGCCCCTGACCGATTAATGTCTGTTGGTACTGCAGCACTGGGAAGCAGCACCATTCGGATTATTGCTCATGCTCTCAAGAGAGCACTAAACAATAACATCATCATTTAAAGCATGACAGTCAGAGTTAGTTTGGGAGAGTGGAGAGTGGCAATAATTTTTCTTTAGATTGTCCTTTTCGTTAGAGAGCCTCGGGATAAACTATATTTAATGTTCTTCCATTCGGAGCTAAGATGTGTAGATTATCGGCATTACCAACTCTTGAACAACCCACGTACAGTTGACCATGGGAGAAACACGGCTTACGGAGGTCGAGCCCTACAACTTTGAGAGATTGTCCTTGTGCCTTATTAATGCTCATCGCGAAACTCAAACGAACAGGGAATTGTAGACGCTTAAACTGAAACGGGAGATCGGAAGGGATTATAGGAATTCTTGAAATAAACACATCTTCGCCTGCAGCATGTCCGGTCATGATGGTGGAATTGTTATAAATCGATTTAATAAGTTGAAAATAAATGATAGCAACAAATCACAATAATAGCAACACAATAATGCAAATTAAGAAACAAAAACTGAAGAACAAAAACTTTATAAAAAATAATTTTTTTAAAATTTTTCTAATTCAAAAATCGAAAATCGGGCTTCGAGGTCTGGTGGCCAGCCCCTTTGTGCTTCCGTGTAAAAAATTCCAGGTCCCTGCGTGCGATAGATTTGGCTGGAGAGCTCGGTCAGACAAATGGACAGACAGGCAGACAGACAGACAGACAGACACATTACACTTGCTTTTATTATGTAAGATCACATTCTTCGCACTTAAACGATAATATTCAATTCATCAGTAATAGCGAAAAATAATTTTAAAAGCAGCATATCTTTAGAATTTCCGATACACGTGCGCTGGAACTAAAAATGTTTTTTTAGTCCAAAGGGGCTTTGTCCTTGAAGGACAATTGTTTTCATCGTGGGATTTTGCGTTGATTCACCATAAATGTCACATTCACTTTTCAAATTGTTGCCACCAAAATGTTATCGCCCTGTTTTATATATAAAGAAATTAAATAATGAAGAATCTGCATAAATGCATATATATTTCTCCAAATGTGATAAAACAACGGTACCTAGAGCCATTCAGTTTTGAATAACCTACGTTTCCACCCGAATATGCGCATCTGGAAGCCAGAATTTGAATTAGTTTTATTATCTATTTCATTTTTTGTAAACCTTTAATGAATTTTTTATTAACAAACTCAACGATTTAAAAGCGAGCAATGGCAACACTCTACGGAACCCCCCCCCAAAAACCTTTTTATCTCCAGCGCGCGGAACTGTGTATCGGAAATTCTAAAGATATGCTCATTTTAAAATTATTTTGCGATATTGCTGTTGAACTGAATTTTATGGTTTAAGTGCGAAAAACGTGATATTTAATAAATAAAGGTATCACACAAAACGTTAAAAAAAGCCCCTTTGGACGTAATATAAAATCTGAAGACCTTTCAGATTCCCCTCCTTCCCCGTACAGTGCTGCTATTGCTATTCTTGAAATCGTTGAGTTTGTTAATTCAAAATTCGATAAGTGCTACAAAATATGAAAGCGATAATAAAACAAATTCCAAATTTCAAATTAGGGCTTCCAGATGTCCATGTTTGGTGGAGGATTACGTTATTCAAAATTTGATGACTCTGGATACCGTTGTTTTTATCACAATGCGAGAAGCATACCTACATTTATGCAGATTCTTCAGTATTTAATTTCTTTAAATATAACACAGGGCGATAACATTTGATGGAAACAATTAGAAAAGTGAAACGGACATTTAAAGTTTTCGACGCAAAATGTCAAAACGAAATAAGTGTGGCTGTAGTAAACAAATATAGTGAATTTTAAAGAGTGCATTTATTCTATTGTCGTTTATGCGCTATCGATGAAGTAGATTTAATTCAATGCAATAAGTTTAAATGAAACACAAAATGCGTATAATTTAATATTCCGTACAAGGAAGACATGTGGTGTACAGATCAGATTTTGTTTGTTAATGTGAAGAAAGTTCTCGCCCAAAATAGAAAAAATTGCTCATTCAGTTAAAAATATGTCAGATAAATTAAGTGCACAATGGGAAAAATGCCATGTAATTCAATATTTGAGATACAAGCAATTTCTTTCTTTTATTCCTTTTTTTAATTTCTTTTACACATCTTTTTAAATTTATTATAACATTTGAAGATAACGTGGCAACGATTAGGCGAAGCTAGCGCCAGAGTATCTAAATGCTTTTAAAAATATCTTTACTTCAGCTGCTTTGATGTAAATTACGCCAGTTACATACAATTCTTAGGATGACTTCAAAAATGGAATATGTTTCAGTATGCGCATATAACCAACATTTTATAAGTAGATTACGTTTCATTACATACATGAAATATAACATATTTATGAAATATTGGTGAAAAATCAAAAAGGGGAGATATTTTCAAGTCAATGGTTTGAGAGATGCTGATTTGATAAGAGCAGAATCCCTCGCTGAGGATCCTGGGAACAACAATCGACGCTTAGAATCTTCCTGTACAGGGTCCACTGGATAGTCGAGCGGTGTCTCCATTAACGGTCGATGGAAACGGCTTTTAAATCTCTCTTGGGTTGGAGCCAGGTGCAAAGCGACAAGATGACAGGCGTCTGCTCTTAGTTGCTTTCAACTTTACGGGAAATGGCATCCGAAATGTAGCTTTTTCGTAACCGCAATCCGTCAACCCTCTCGGCGACTTGCACTCCAAATAACGCGATACATTTTAAGGAAATCTAAAAGAACATATTTTGAGCTCCATTATTTTTAAGAGAATATAAGTTTTATCTTTAGAAGTTTTAATTTAATGCTCTATTCTCTAGTTATTCATACATTTAAGTTATTTTTTCTTTAGATGGTAAGTTTCTTTTATTCCAGATAATCAAAAATTAGTATAATTATTCTTTTATCTAAAGCAAGGAAACGTTTCCAAGATATGAATAGATCTGATTTCAGTTTGTAACAGAAATAGACTATTTAATCAGACTGAAATCTGCTTGAAGTTATATTTTGGGACATATGCAGGCCTTAATTTCTAAAATTAGAAGTGCCGGAGCGCTGTGGAATACTGTCAGGAAAGGAGAGCAAAATAAATAAAATGGTTAGAAAAATAATTAATAATTAAGCAGTTAAATAATTAATTATTAACATTAAATAATTAATGATTAGATTAATGAAACAATTAATATTACAATTTAACAAAAGGCAAAGAGAGAAATAAAAATATAATTAATAAAGTATATTAAATAAATAGTAAATAATTAAATATTAAAATAAAGTTTTGACCGTTGACTTGTTTGGGGTTTCGGATATAATTATAATTTCGTACAAAAAATAAGAAATAACCCGTCTCCGGTTAAGCTTTAAATATTATGTACTAGTTCAAAGGATAACAGAAATAAAGACTATTCTTTTTCCAGCATCCCAATAAAAAACGTTTAATTGGGAAAAGTGTCCCTAATGAAAATATAGAGAATGCTATAATGTAAGAGACTATGGAGAAAATTTTATCGGACGACCTGTAGGTATGAAGACAAAAGTGAAGAGTCCAAAATTTTCTGACCACTATCTCCTCTCAATGTAATTCTAACTGTCGAGCAGAATATGAAAGGGGAACAAATTTTCACCGAATCTGAGGATTTGCTGAAAAAAAGTAACAAGTGAAAATTTTAATCCCTCCCCCTCATCTTTGGTTACATCGCTACAAAATGTCTGCAAGTGCTCTGTAGAAACATTAGGTTTTTTAGAAGCAGGAGAGATGGAAAAATTAGCAATGTCCTCGCCGGGACTCCAACCACGGACCTCTCGAATACGCGCCGAGCGTGCTGACCACTAAACCACAATGGCATGCTAAGAAGGTGAGAGAAATACCTTATCTATGCCTCCTTTCAAAGGACGATTGGGAATTAGGGAACCCAGTAGCCAAATCCTGGTGGTGGAGAATCATCATCCACCATGTTTTTTAATTCGTGCTCCACTGTAGAGACATTAGGATTTTTTTAAGCAGGAGAGATGAAAAATGAGCAATGCCCTCGCCGGGACTCGAACCACAGATCTCTCGAATACGCGCCGAGCGTGCTGACCACTACACCACGAAGGCATGCCAGGAGGGCGGGAGAAATACATTATAGCTCTTTTCCGCGGGAAGACACTAGCGTTGGAATGAAAAATTTAGCCGCTGTCATAAATTCCTCGTATTTTTTCTGCAGAATAAACCTTTGACATATGGGTGGGTTCTCCTCTTTCCTTTAAAGGATAAAGGATTTGTTTCCATCAAAGGATTTGTTTCCCAAAGAAAGAGAAGCATGCATTCAGAAGTTCGAATCGATTTTTAATATAAATTTATTATTAAAAATAAAATTTTCGACGTCTGGGTTTTGCTGAAATTGTTGCTCAGTTACATTAAAGAGGTGCCGAAGCCTTCTTATTTAGGGCTCCAGTATGCTCCGAGAAGAATTACGATTTATTACAAAAGCTAAGAAGCACCGGAGCCGGGTTCTGGCGCAATTTAAGCTCTGCCCATATGTATAACTGTATGTGTGAAAGAGAAACAAATGTATAACTGTATGTGTGAGAGAAAGAAAGAAATATATAATTGGATGTGAAAAAGATAAACAAACCAGTAGCGGTATAAAACAAATAACTAATTTTACAAAGTGTATTTTGATTCTGATTCTAATTTATCATTAAAAACAGATTAAGAAGTAATCTTTGAATGAGATGAAAAGCAAAACCTCTTTTTTTTTCACTACTTTTCTGTAAACCTTCATAGAAGAAACACCATGCTTCTTCTGAGAAATTTCCTATTTGATATTCCATAATCCATTCGCTATTGGTAAATAAAAAGAATTTATGTAACAATATGAGATGAGTGAAGTTAATGTAATCTAAACAAGTAATATGAAATTAACCAATGAGAAGTTAATAATAATATTTTCTTTCAAGTTAAGATGAAGAATAAGTTATTATGAAGAAGTTAGTTTCAAGTCAACATCGAGAAGAAACATTTCACAAATGATACAAAAAAAGTGGGATAGTATAATTACAAATTAGAAAATATTTGCTTTTAATGATTTATAAATTTCCATTCACAGACCATTAAATATAGAAATTTTTATTTCTATTTTGTTTTCTCTTACTTAAATTTCTATTAAGTTTTCCTGACTAAAATATTTATAGCTTTTAAGGCCTCAATATTATAGAGCCGAAGCAACATCCGAAAGAATTCATTTTGAAAATCCACATAAATGCAGTAATTCTAGTTATTAAAGCTTAGATCTTTTAAAAGTAATCCGTCAGTATGTAAGGTTTTAGTTAAACTAACCAAGTTTATTTTAATTTAAATCTTTTCTATCTCCTCTCTGCTTCAACTTCCTGTCAGAAGAAGCGCGCGTTTTTAGCTTATGCTAATTTTTGAAGTTCAGCCATGCACTATTTAAGCAGAGGTAGAAACCTCTCGGTGTGTGAGAGCTTTGCCTCAGATCACGGTCACGCTGCTCAACGCTCGCCTGACCAGCTAGCAGTTTAAATTTATAAGCCATAGTGCTTACTACGTGATTGCTTTGTAAAATAAATTAAAGTGCGGTAGTATTTAGTATATCTTGCTACGCACCCTTTTAGATAGAGGCCAACTTCCGCGAATTGCTCTGCGAAGCAAAGTTGATTTAATTTCTATTTTAGGTTTAGTTTTGAAATTATTTGATTGTTACGTTAAGACCCAAGTGCGGTCTTTTACTTTCTGTATCTCTTCCAAGTTGGGAAGTTTTTGTAATTACTAGTGATTGAATAAAAAAGGATTTCAAATCCCTTCACGTGCAGTTATTCTCCAGCCCAGCAGTTACACCAGAACATAGCGTACCTTCCGCTCCCTGTTCCAGTTCAGGACTTAGAATTTGAGGATAAGAACCTTGTAAGTAATTCACCATGTTTGCAAAGAGTATGCACAGAACACTAAGTCCTCATAAGTACAGTTTAATTTAATAATTCCTAAATTCGGAATATGCGTTTAGAATACTTTTGGCATTATCAGTTACTGTGTAGAGATTAAGTTTTTTTTTCGGAAGCAGGACAGATGAAAAATGAGCAACGCCTTCGCCGGGACTCGAACCACGGACCTTTGGAATACGCGCCCAGCGTGCTGACCACTACACCATGAAGGCATGAGAAGAAGGTGGAAGAAATACCTTATACCTGAAGCTATAAATCTCGTGTAAATAAAACTTCATCTGATTTTCAACTGGTTCAAAAAAATCATCAAATGACTCTATTCTATTTACCAACCACAAATTACATAAATCTCGGGAAAATTATATGGATTATCTTGCTTGATTAAAAGAAAAAATTAATTAACTAATGAAAATTGCCTGAAAATCAATAATTTAATTTTTATAATAATTATACAGCTACTTAGCAATTTGTTATTCAAGCTAAGTTATTCATTAAGGTATTTCTCAGTTTTAAAAACGAATATCATACACATTTCTGAATATAAAAATCGAACTTTTAAAGTAGTTATTATAGTTATACTACTATGATTGAAAACAATTATAAAAAAGTGTTCAAGTATATATGTGGTTTTTTTATTCTTGAGAAAGTTGACAAATTTGCTATTTGTTGTTGAGAGAAAAAAATTAGAAAAACGAGTAGAAAAATCTGCGCATAGTGCTGCAAAATTTATACCATCTAATATGGGAAATGAAATATATGAGAGAATTACTTAAGGATTGTAAGAACCATGATCTCTTATCTATTTCCATTTTTATGAACTTGCAAATTTTATAAAATACCTTTGGAACAGGAGAAGTAAAAAAGTTGAAAAGACAAAACAGTGAAAACCAAAGTTAATCTTTTTTTATTTAAAGCTCCAAGCAAAACTTGTCAACGGAAAAGTGTTCTGAAGCTTTAAACAAAGTCAATTAACTGAACAAAAAACGAGTTTCATTCCGATCAACCCACTGAGACCTCTATCATCAATTAGCATAATGGTTATTAATTCTAAGAAAATTTTTATATACAGTTCTTCAAAAAATCTATACATATTTGAGGCTCTCATTGAATTGGTCTTTTTTCCCTACCCGTTTTTTTCCGAACACAAATAGAAACAAATTATACAAGGAAAAACTTACATGTAATGCCGAAATAAAATATATATAATCAAGGGAAAAATTGGACTAATTACAGTCGAAAGAAATATTTATAAAATTAGTAAAATAATAAGACAATAATAATAATAATCATAAAACGCTGTACTAATTACAATCTAAAGCTCAAATTTTTATAAAATTTGCAAGTTCCTAAAAATGGAAATAGTTAATGGATCGTTGTTCTTACAATCCTTAAGTAATTCTCTCATATATTTTATTTCCCATATTAGATGGTTTTGTTATTCTATGTACGAGGCTTTCACTTTGTCTCATATGAAGGAATACCTAGTCATGGATTACCTAGTCATTTACGGATGACATAGTAAACAAACTGACAATTTATTATGTAAATGCCATTCGAAAGCATTGCAATTTTGTAAAATATATGCAAAAGGCAGTGTGGGCTATATTTTACCAAAACGTTCGACGGACGTGGAAACCTCAACCATAATTTTTGCCCAACAGGAGAGAATTTGATATGATATCAAAGAATGTAAGCGGGTAGAAATGTGAAATTTTATAAATTTAAAAATTCAATTTTACCACCTGCAGTGGATGTTATCAACGATATATTTAAAGATTTGATTCGGAAACTGGGTCTCAAATATTCTAGCTGTGCTTATAATATATATATAAAAATCTGTTAAATAAGTCTGCTATAGCTGTGGTTATAGCAGACTTATTTAACAGATTTTTCTCTTAAATCAAGATTTAAAAAAATTAATATTTGCGACCTTTCCAATTTAAGTTTAAATTCCAGTTCAGTTTTTAATTACGGTAAAAGTCACATGAATTTTAATTATCTGTTGTTGAGTAATTTTGTTTAAAATAAGACGAAATGAGGATAATGCAGATCGTCTTTAGTTACAAGAAAGTTCTGTTAATCAACACACCAAATCTAGCAAATGATTTTCAAATGAGGGCAAAAATATAAAACCTGAAGAAATCTGACATTTGAAAACAATTAGCTTGAAGAAAAGGAAAACAGGGAAGTCTATATTACGATACCATCAACGATAACTATTTTAGACTGACGTATCCCATTATGTTGTTTTGTATGTCTTTCACGGAGACATAACTTAACTGATGATTGCCTACCTGTGTATATCCTAGTTTTTTGTGCCTTTGAGTCCCATATTATGGTCTATTATTTGTGTGTTGCTTTTTATTATTTCTTTCATCATATTATTTATAGTTTTCACACTGTTGCTCAATGCTTACCCTTCTGAACTTTCATCGAGCGAGAAGGTGCACTAAAATATCCTTTTTACACTCTCCCTCTAAATAATTTTGTGTTAGAGGCGGCAATGCGTATGAAACATACGCTTGAAATCTGTTCCTCCCCTGTAAAACAGCATCTTCCGCAAGATTACTGACATAGCAATAAAGCAAACATCTTAATTTCTCCTTAGATTGTAGAAACGTGTCAGTTTAGTCACCAGAATTTGAATTGATGTTAGATTGAGTAAAATTATGTAAAGACAACTGCCACTACATAGCAATAAATTAGTACTGTAACATATGCATTAGAAATTCTGTACACATTTTATGCACGAACGTTCCTTTAGGATGGATGTCGATCATATTTTTTTTTAATATTCATTTATGATACTTAAATATTATTGAACTGTTTGATAACCCTATTTAACAGAGTTTCTTTTGAGTTTACAATTTCTAACTAAACTATAATTATAATACAGCAGTGAATAAACTTATTATTGACCACAACAGCAAGCTGATATTATAATTAAATTTGTGTTGGGTTCAAAAACTTCATTTATTTACAGCTGTTAAATTTTCAATTTGAATCTTATCTATAAATGTAGCTGGTGAAAGCTATATAAATGTTTTGTTCAGCTTTTCATTGGATCTTTTTTATGATACATAATCAAATCATAATCAGCGCATTAATTGCAACATCTGCTATCTGAGAGATTATTTATTCTGCAACAAAGATTTTTTTTTAAATTCCTATCATTATTGTCTCATTTTTCAAATGTGAGTTTCCTTATATTAATTCAGAATTTTATATTATAAAAATAGTATGCACTTGCAAGAAGAACATATCTGATTGCTTGCCACCTATTTATACTTCCGTGCTTTCATTTTCAGTACCGATCACTTGGGAAGATGATGAAACAGCACTTAAATATTTGAAACGAGCAAAATAAACTTGCATCAACATGCATATCTTTTTAGTTCAAAGGGGATTTTTCCTTGAAGGACTATTGTTTTCATTTTGCGATTTTGCGTTGGAAACATTAAAAGTCGGAATCACTTTTCAAACTGTTGCCACAAAATATTGTAGCCCTGTATTATATTTAAAGAGATTAAATACTGAAGAATCTGCATAAATGTATGTCTATTTCTCCAGATGTGATAAAACAACGGTAACTAGAGCCATTCAATTTTGAATAACTTACGTTTCCACCCGAATATACGCATCTTGAAGCCCGAATTTGGAATTTGTTTTATGATCTATTTCATATTTTGTAAAACTTTAACGAATTTTTGATGAACAAACTCAAACGATTTAAAAGCGAGCGATGGCAACACTCTACGGGGGGAAAAAACCTTTTTATCTAAAGCGTGCGGAACTGTGTGTCAGAAATTCTAAAGATAGACTCATTTTAAAATTATTTTGCGTAAAAGATTTTTTTTAAATTTTTTATATGTTTTTTATATATTTTTTATATGTTATTTAAAATTTTTAATATATACTAAGCACATTACCCTGCCCATAAAATATTAAATCGAAAATCTCAACTTCCAGGATATTATGAACAATAATTTTGTTTGCAACGAAATCAACTTCTATCTCCGGTGCATATTCAAAATATGTCTTAAACTGTATAAGTTTTCAGAAAGTTACACGTGAAAAAACAACTATACCAGAAATAACGGGTCTTCCAATTCCTGACTGGATGTTGTAACTATTACATCAGAAGGGAAGATAACCTTAACTTCTTACGATATAATCTGCGTTCTTGAACCTAATCATAATACATAAATTTTCGGTAGCAGTTTTGCAGTTATCTTGAAGAAAAAACTTGCTTTGTAGCAACACAAACATCTAACTATATTCACATACAATTCTTCGCCATTTACTCGTCTTTATCTGTTTACCGCTTCAGACACCAGGACAGTTAAACAGCTATAAACGTTGTTTAAAGCATAAAAACCAACAACAAAAAAAGTTAAATTATTCTCATTCTCATTTTCTTTTGCAAATTAAAAGTACTTAACCTTCCAATAATGTTAATCTAACCAATTCTAATATTTAGATTTTTACTTGCACTTGCCATTCTTTTTGTTTCACTCAGAATGCAAAATCAGGTTTAAAAATATTTAAGGTGAGGTTTTTGGATTATGAAACAAGGCGTGTTTCTGTCTCTCGAGGTAATGTTACTATGTTTCTTCTAGCTCAGATAAGATTGTATTATTCGGCCTTGCATTATAGTTGCTGACATTTGAATTGTTACACAGGTGAGAAGCTTGAGCAAACTTCTAGTTAAATCAATTGTGTATCCTTCGGCTACTAGACTTAAATTTAATCTTGAAGTTGACTGTTACTTTAAGTTATCTTGCCACAAGTGGTTGGCTGACTTCGTCAAGCAGGAGACGTGCATTTTATGTTCCACTTATGGTTTAATAAAAATGTTTGTTAAAACTTCTTAAGACTTGAGAGTTCTCTTCAAACACTGCGATGATTAGCTGTACGCCTGCACGGAGTTGGGACTTTGTTTAAGCTACCAAAGAAACCAAACTCAGTAAATAAATAGACATCACATCAAAACTGCGATTAGCCAACAATGTATAAGTTAGAGAAAAACTGTTTTCATATTAATTTAAAACCTAGAAGGTCAGCTCCAGACTAACCTTCCTCTTAATTAAATTCTGAATGAAGCAATATAAAGTAAACTTCATTTCTCAAGTAAATGTTCCTTTTTTCCATAAAAGGTATACTTTTTTTGAGAGAACGTTCTCAGAAAGGAATAAAACGCTTTTAAGAAATAATATCTCGGCTTACTTCAGAAATAATACTCTCTTAAAACATTCTAATTCTCTTAAACATTCTAAATAATTTTTTTAACTTTTTTTAACTCTTTTTTTTAAGTGATTGTAATAAATGCTATTAAATTAAAAGAAAACATGATATTTATCAGGACTTAGTGTTCTGTGCATGCTCTTTGAGAACATGGTAAATTCTGTGATAGGGTTCTTATCCTTACGTTCTAAGTCCTGAACTGGAACAGGGAGCGGAAGGTACGCTATGTTCTGATGTAACTGCTGGGCTGGAGAATAACTGCACGTGAAGGGATTTGAAATCCTCTTTTATTCACTCACTATTAAATACAAACCTCCCAATTCGGGAGAGATACAGAACGTAACAGACCAAACTTTGGTCGAACTTAACAATCAAATAAATTTAAATAAATTAAAATATAACTTAAATTAAACTTTGCTTCGCAGAGCAATTCGCGGAAGTTGGCCTCTACCGAAAAGGGTGCGTAGCAAGGTATACTAAATACTACCGCACTTTAATTTATTTTACAAAGCAATCACGTAGTAAGCACTATGGCTTATAAATTTAAACTGCTAGCTGGTCAGGCGAACGTTGAGCAGCGTGACCGTGATCTGAGGCAAAGCTCTCACACACCGAGAGGTTTCCACCTCTGGCTTAAATAGTGCTTGGCTGAACTTCAAAAATTAGCATAAGCTAAAAACGCGCGCTTCTTCTGACAGGAAGTTGAAGCAGAGAGGAGATAGAAAAGATTTAAATTAAAATAAACTTGGTTAGTTTAACTAAAACCTTACATATTTATCTTAATAACGATTACCGGTGATGTTCAAGAAACAATACAAGAAATTCTCTTTGGTGATTTTGTAGAGTCATTACGTTATTTTTAATCCAGGAGATGTGAAAACTGCAGCACACTCACCGAGCCTCGAACCTGGACCTCTCGAATATCCGCCGAATGCGCTAGCGTTACATTACGAAAGCATACTGAAAGGAGAGTTTGGTTTATTAAGATTATAGCAAAGCACACTAGTGCTATCCTTCACGGAGGATTTTCTAAGAGGAACACATGGGGAAAACCACTAAAACACCCATGCAGCCAGCCCCTTCACGGAATTCGAAACTTGGACCGAATTACCAGTGTTCAGCAACTTCACCTCTCGACCGCTGGTGGCCTGCTGGAAAGAGGGAGAATGCACACTGCGGAAAAAAAAGGGACAGTTCTATATCTCCCGTTCTACTGGGATCATTGACGAAATTCAAATTGGGTTTTTCATGTCTAGAAGGCGCGACTTCGGATATATATTAGATTTATATATAGCATTGTTCTAACATAGGTATTTTGACACAAAATGGGTCTTTTTCTGAATTAACATACCAATTGTTTTCCATATTTCGATTCTACGACTCAAATTATGCCTAAACATTAAATTTTGTAAAATTTGGCGCAAAATTTACGGAGAAATTCAAAAATTTAACTTGGCGAATTTTTTTCAGTTTGCGCTAAAAATAATTTACTTGGCGAACTTTTTAATACATGGCAGCCTATTTTCTTATCCCTTCCATTGTGCAGGAAAAGTCACATCGTTCCTACCTTTTTACATTGTGCAGCAGCGGAAAAAAAATCACATCGTTCCTACTTTCAAATAATTTTAGCAAAGTGCGTAAACCACATTATGTGTTATTATCGCTTTCAACAAATCTGCCAAAGATTTCAAAACGGACCAACATATCAATTCACATACATCTTCGAACATTTGAATAAAAAGCTCAAATTTTTTGCAGGTATGCTTAGAAATACATCTACTTTAAGTTAATGGTAAAAGTTTTATAGGTTATAATTCAAAATTTTTTCCAAAAATTTATAAAAATTATTTTAAAATACAAATTTTAAAAATAAATCATAAAAAATGGGGAATTTCATTTGGAGTGAACCTAAATTTCGAACTGTGAAAGAAGGAATAAAGTAAGTTTAATAAAAAAAGAGATATTAATAAATACATACCAAATTGAATTAACACTGAGGAGTTAAAATTTTGAGAGCTAATTTTTTAAAAGCTACTCGTGCGATTTTAACAAAACTTGGCAGTTTGACATAATTTGAGTCGTAGACTAGAAATATAGAAAAAAACTGACATGTCATTTCAAATAAAGTCGGATTTTGAGTCAGAACACCTGTATATAAATCGAACACATATCCTGAGTCGCGCTTTCGAGACATGGAAAACGCAATTTGAGTTCCGTCAATCGGCCCAGTAGAACGGGAGATATAGGACTGTTCCCCCCTTTTTTTTAGGCAATGTACCTTACATACCACCCATTTTAAAGGGTGACTGGGGATTAGGGGACCCAGTCTGCGAATTCTGATAGTGACGAATTATTGTCCACTACTTTTTAATTCGAGCGCCACTATAGAGACATTAGGATATTTTGAAACAGGAGATGTCAAAAATATGCAGTGCTCTCGCCGGACTCGAACCCTGGACCTCTGGAATATGCATCGAGCATGCTTCCAGTTACATCACGAAGGCATGCGAAAAGGAGGGAAAAAATACTTTATGCTTTTTCTTACAGCTAAATGAACAGGTAAATGAAATATTGCTATCCGCATATGTGTTTACATATTAAGAGTAAAAATTCATTTTACTAGGCAAACTTTGATAATTACACTCATTTTCACATTCGTCTTAGAATTTTAATCCAGAAATGTGTTGCACTCTTGTGTTATTTCCCTGTCTGGAGTTTTCCAAGAATATTGTTGGCTTATCATCTCTCTACTGAATATTGCTCTATTTTAGTGTGGTTTAGATTAAGTAAATTAGTTAAACTACAGAAGAGTTACAGTGAATTTTGTTTTACTAATGTTCTAGTATGTAATATTCTGTATGTAATGTTCGGACTTTGGATCTGCAAAAATTATCCAAAAAGCTTCTTCCGTTGGTGAATTGGATTTTCTTGAGGCTTTTCATATTCACAAATATTTAGCACATTTAGTGAATGATTTTAAGTCTAATCCAGTCCTTCCTAATGCGTTTAAAATTCTATTAACATAATTCTTGGTTATTATTTTTACCGATAGATGGCGTTGCCTCCTCACGCATGGTAATACCCGATTGCATAAAAAGCCGTTACTGAGGTTGCTTTCCCTTTCTAGAAATTTCGTTTTACTGAGGTTGCTTTCCCTTTCTAGAAATTTCGTTCTCCTGATGAGGAGGAACCTGTAGCTGCCTTCGAAATCGATTGAGTGTTTTAATAAATGTACGCCAAATACAAGGTTGTTTCAGTGATTTTGATGGTTCTAAAATGTGTCACTATATTAAATTTACTGTTATTAGGTTTTAACATTCAAATTTACAATTAAACTCAAAGTTTATTAATGATAGATACTGAGTTTCTGCGGAATCAGTTCGACTACATAACACTCTAGACACATTATATTTTAATATCAACAGTGGGAGTTTGGGTTCTAAAGAGTGTCATCTACGCTTCTTAGCATTAAAAGCAGCTCTCGTAGTCTTAAAATTATTTAAGAAAACTTGTTTAATTAATTGTAACAAAGCACTTACCATTATTTGCCTAAGTTGGACTTCTCCTTGGAGGATCATTAAAAGGAAAATAAGTTGAGCTTGTCCAACACGAGAGGAAAATTACGAAAGCTATCACGTAACCTCTATCCAGGAATGGGAACTATATTTTTGGCTTAAAATTACTATTATTTAAGATTAGTCCCTCGGTGATATCTGGACC
This sequence comes from Stegodyphus mimosarum, assembly GCA_000611955.2. Taxonomy (NCBI): domain Eukaryota; kingdom Metazoa; phylum Arthropoda; class Arachnida; order Araneae; family Eresidae; genus Stegodyphus; species Stegodyphus mimosarum. Next base: position 136,238 of record KK119902.1, on the reverse strand, counting down.
ACTTTTGAGCAAAAGAATATCCTGTACATCCACATATGAAGATCCCGTATCCTCTTTACAGTTTATGGAATAGAATTGATTTGGGAAGAAATTTAAAGATAGTCCAGCCGTTTTCCTAAGCCCGGCATTTCAGACTCGTATCTTCTGCACGAGAAATATTCTTGCATTCATTAGGCATCTTACTTCTAACAAGATATCTGACTACTTTTCTAAGCAATCGTCTTTTGAAACTTACTAATAAGTTAAAATACTGTTCAGAAAGGACAGAAAGTGACAAAACTACTATCGACAGAACAACTAGAAACTGGATTAGGTGCTCCTCAGTCTATTGGATTCCCATCGATAGAATTAAAAAAGAGCATATCAAGCATGAGAAAGGTTACAAAATGAAGTTAACAAGGATGTGCATGGATATATGCAATGGCAATACATTGGCTAATTATTGGAAAGTGTTCCATGGTGCTTTACTGTTTACAAAATATTGCAGTGTGGCTGACAGTTTAATTGATCAGTCTTGTCTCCTAATAACAGTGAAAGCATGGGAAGTACAGACCTTAACGCAGGATAATGCATACCTGTTTTCGTAGGTGCTAGCTCTTTGTGCATGACTACTCTCTTCCGGAGATGGTATCTGGAGGCAAATATGTAATCAAATACATAGTAGTCAGAGTCACCAATCTCGTTATATGCAAAAAATCACTTTCCAAGAAAACAAACCGGTTAAGGTAGCTCATAATTAGCCCATAATGAGTGAAGAATCCTGCGAACTCTGGGATGCAACTTCTGAGAATCATACCGACTTTTGGAATTAAAAGGAACACTCTTTTGCCTGTAACTTCATTAATCCAATCTACCTGCCATTTATCATAAAGACGCTGACGAGGGAAAATTTTATATGAGAAGCTGCCAGTTTTATACTGAGGATGCTAACATAAATGTCAGTCGCGTCCAATTTGGTAATCTGGTCAGCTATGTCATGGCCAAGGATTCCAGTACGCTCCGTAATCCATTACAATTTCCGTCTCAAGTTACTGGGCAAAGAGAGCAAAAGATTTTGAATATGTCAAATTATAAGATTTCTGCGTCGATTTTCTTGAATTACTTTCAAACATGAAGCAGATTCCGTACAGATCGTGATGAGATCCGTATAGAACCATCAGTGATGCAGAAATTCAGTGCCGCTCACGCAGCAGCTAGTTTCGCTTGAAAGACAGTTATTAAGGCTCAGTTTTCTGCCCCATGTGCTTCCCCTGTTTGTGCCATTCAGGATGCAATATTCATTTCCTGTTTCTACCTCACCTTGGGATCCATCGGCGTTTAATGCGAGTGTAACAGGTGTTGTCCAGTCTGTTAGGATGTCAAATTCAGCCGGGTGGAAAATTGGAAAGGGACTAGTTTCTTTATGATCTGAACGGATAAAATTATTCCAGAGCGAACTATTCACTTTCAATATGAGGCTGCACACGATGGGACATTCTCTCTAAACCATTAAGTGTACAGGAGGAATACCCGTGAGGACGTTCAGAGCACTGGCCAATAAGAAAACTACTTGCCAGACTACATCAATTTTTAAGCAACACTTTTTTTACACTTTAATTTTGTATCATCCCTTAAGTGGCTTTTAACTCCAAGTATTTGAATAGCATCAGTTTTTATTCTCATTTAAATATTTTCTTCTCTATTAATGATGTACGAAATAAAAAATTTCCATTACGTACGCCTATCGTTTTCGATTCAAAATCGGTAATAGTTTTCTTTTTATTTCAAACATTTAACAAAATGCTATTTTCGCAGTTTCAAGAAGCAAAGAAGGGTGAGCGAAAAAAAATAAATAAAAGGATTGCTCTCCGTTCGTAAAGAGTACCTTCCACTTTCCCACCCCAACATTAATTTTCTCTTTTCTTTGCTTTCTATTTTAATTTTCCCATTTGAGAACAAATACAGTATGGCTAGAGCCCGAGACAAACGTCAGGAAGAATAAAAAGAAATTTAGGGGGTTCTCAAGAGTCGATTTCTGCATTGTTTTAAAGTGCCCCATTTAAGCGTTTAGACACAAGTTCTATTGTTTCAAATCGCACCATTTCAGATCGTAATATATAATGTAACGGATTCAATGCAGCCCCACCCATTTTCCTCCAGAACTTCTGATTGGCTGCGGCTTCCTTTTGAAGGTACGTCCTTTCCTGGAGTATTTCATACCCGATTACAGGATGCGGGCTTTACTTATACCCGATTACAGGATGCGGGCTTTACTGATTTGTGGTATTCAGATGAGAAGTGTTCTTTTACGATAAATAGACGTATTTCCCATAGGAAAGGCGCACTAACAGATATGTATTAATATTTCACCAGAATTTACTTCGTCCTCCTTTTGCTTACACTGCTCCTCTTGAACAAGGCAAGAAGAGGAGAAAGAATAAACACACGCATTTCGAAGGCAGTTAAAAATGAAAAGTATTAGAGGTAAAACATTTTGCCTCGGGAATCGCGAAGAAACAACCAAGTAACTTATAAGACAATTTAATTGAACATCTGACCAACAAAGGTTCAATTTAATTTTAATTTTTCACATCAATATTAACTGTGTAAAACCTGAAAGAAGTAACAATATACAGCAATTAACAAATCGATTTTTATTCCAAAATTATTATTTATATTAGCAACAAATATTATCTATAAGCAGCGACTTTCTCTTAATATTTTTAAACCTCTTAAACCTCTTTCTCTTAATATTTTAATCTATTACATCATCAGTAATAGGACTAGAGGATGACTCCAAAAATACAACAGCATAACCACTTAACAGAAGATTTTTAACCGGGAAATGGTATTTTACAGGTATTGAACAAAATGCATCATATTTTATCGCCAAGTAAAAATAAGTGCAATCACATTAACGATTTGCAAATGTGAATGCCGTCTAATAGATCTCAAGTACTACACGAAGATAATGGTTTTCAAGTACGACAAAATTATTTTAATGACTATGCAGATCTAATACTCTCCAAGCAAATGGGATTAAACAGTTCTGAAAATCAAAAGTATACCACATTGGAACCAAAATAATCGATTTTTAGAATAAAACATCCAATAAATATTAATAACTGAAGCGTACTTTCATTCTATGCTTTTGTGTTGTTACGATGTAACGTAAGTATGCAGACCAATTTTGAGCTCTCAGCAAACGACCATTTTTTCCACAAAAATCAAGAACGCATGAGGTTTAGGCTTGTGAATTAACTTGACAGTTATTTAATCATCTCATTACCTAATACACTTCGTAAATGCCAATGGCAGTGGGACCAATTAATGCAACAGATCATGACTTTTTTAAAATTTTGGTGACAAAGTAATCAGCAGCGGTCACTATGTAGAGTCAAAAGGTTAGTTTTGAAGCACGAGACATGAAAAATGTGCCATGCCCTCGCCGGGAATCGAACCTGGAGCTCTCGAAGAGACGCCTAGTGTGCTACCATTACACCACGAAGGCATACTAGAAGGAGGCAGAACGTACTTTTATAAGTAATATCATTAACATGTTGAACTAATGACTTAGTAATAAACGAAACTTAATTCGATAGCTCAGTCTTTAATATTTATTAGTCAATTTGCAATTATACTACATTTTCACCAGCAATGTTGGTACTTAAAATTATGCGTACATTTTATAACATTTTAGTGTAGAATGAGGTTGATTACTTTTCTTTTGTGTTAGATTATATGAATTTTCTAATAATTAATTAAGAATTCAAGAATAAGTCTCCAATTTCGTGATTGAAGCACTTACATTTCTGAAAATTATCTTCGACAAGGAATACGCTAAGAAAAGAGAGTGGTTTTCATATATTTCTATTAGGACATGCAGTGAATAGTAAATTTATAGAGTTTGACTTTCTTCGGTAGCATAAACTAGCACCAAAGTCCTATCAGAGAATTATCGCTATCTAAAGTTAACGACAGAAACTTGAAAAAGTTAAAATAATCTTTTTATCAAATCAAAACTTGAACATAAAACGCACGTCTCGAGCTTAAAAAAAATCAGCCACTACCTTGTGGCGATGTAGCTTAAAGTAACAATCAAATTCAAAAAGTTACCTTAGTCTAGTAATGAAAGACTACAAAAATGTATCTTTAATTTTAAGTTTTCTTCTCACCGGACTTCTCACCGGCTAACAATTAAAATTCTGCAGCAATAACACAAAGCCAAAGATTTAGATTTAGATATCAGAGCTGGCGAAAACTAGTAACGTGGCCTTCAGAGGCAGAAACACGCTCTGTTTTACAATCCAAAAACCTCAGCTTAAATACTATCTTAAGTCATTTACATTTCGGGTAAGGAAATGAAAAAAGGATAAGTTCTATTAAAGATCTAAATCATTATAACTGATTAATTAAAATAATAATAACCCGTACCGATTTATTCCCTGTGCTAAATATTTCGCGAAGATTGAAATTTCTCATAAATTCAGTGCAATTTATTTTAAACGCTTTAAATGATGTAATTTGTAGTCAAAACCAAGTAATCGCAGGTTTACACGAAATTATTTCCGAAATGCGGCTACCTGAAATCTTTTGGAACTTGGCTGATTTTTTAATCAGGAAAAAGGACTCGAAAATTAATAATGTCTTTAAGTACCTACATAAGGGAAAGGAAAGAATTTCTAAAGGAAAGTTGTCGGCATTTGCATTTTACATTTGATAACGCGTAGGAAACTAATAATGTCTTGCAGAAAACTGCAATAGAATAAAAAAAAATTCAAATACAATCCAAAACTTTACTTTTCAACAGACTTTGATATCGATTGATTGGTACATTGCCAAGTAACTAAGCAGCTACATACCATTATACTTATCACAGGAAAATCGGAAAAAGTTTTTACCAGTTTCATATTCACGGCCTATGTAACTGTCTTAAAATATTGATTAAAAATCAAACATAGCCAGATGGAGGAATAATTGAAACAATGCCATCTTTAAGACAAAATTATTTAAAAATTTACATTAAGGTTAATTTTAAGGAAAGAAGTTATTCTATAGTTCAGACATATAAATGAAATGCTCACACCGCATTTCGTCTTTAAGAATGAATTTTACGTAAGGCTACACACCGAATTCCAGTCCATGGGTGACAGTATTAGCATTCCTTAACATTTTAGGTTAGGTTAGGTTATTCAGTTATGGCAAAGCACACGAGGGCTATCTGCCTAACCTTAACATTTTAACTTTAATGATTAGAACAAATTCTGCATAAAAATTAAATATTGCTTAGAACAGTAGGATAGGATACAAGAAAAGCTGCCGGGCTGGTGGTTAGCGGGCCAATTATTACAAAAATAAATTAAAAGTATGTTATTATTTTAAGAAAATATAATTCAATTATTTTTAACCTAAATGAATTTAACAGTGCATGAACATTACTTTTACTGTTTTAAAAAAAGATTATCAAAGAATATTAATTAGTTAATATAACGCTCCACGCAGAACATATTACAATATTACGTGGATGGCGAGAGAGATATTTTATTTAAAATATTTAATATTTGAAGCATAAACTAAAAGTAACAAATACATTATTAAGGATATAAAAATAAGTATATGAAATTTCCATAAATCTGTTATAACGATATTGAACTTTAAAATATGTTGTATTTTGGGGATATTTTGTCATTTTTAAGTGCCTAACTCCTTAACGTATTTGTCCTTCTCTACACGTCAACATATACATAATATAAATATTTTGTTACAAATATATGTTTGTGTAGTCCAGTAATTTAAAGGTTTGTGCAGTGAAATAATAATCTAAGTCGTTGTTCCAAGTTATCGAAAGACAATCAAGAAGATCTAGTTTTGTGGGGAACTGCCACTAAATTACGTTGACTACGAATACGCATCCAGCAATAAAATGTTTCTCGTGCACCAGTGTCTCTGCTTTTCGATTTGTGCGCAAATGCCACCAAATCGATTAGCATTTCCAGATCTTTTAGAAAATGCACATAAATTATAGAAAAGTTTCTTAAAAACCTAAAATAATAGTTAGATAAATAATATGTTACATTTATATATCGTACCAATACAAATACTTAGTAGGATGTCCTTCCAGCTTCCAAAAATAGTAAAGAGAGAGTGTATCTATAAATCGTAATGAATGTTGTAATGAGTACTGTAATTGCAAATGAGTGGCGGCAATGGGTACACTGAGCCGTTCGATCTCTCATGATAGGTACCTGGTTTGCGGTTTAAGATATAGGGGATATTGATCATCTGTTAATATCATACTGTCGTTTGTAATCTTTATGATCACTGTGTCTACTTCTTCAGTGTTTGTGTAGTTCAGACTAGAAAAGTGGAAATTATTGTGCTATTGGTAATCTGAAAGTTTGAGGTATATTTTTTTACTATATTTGTGTACACTAACAATACAAAAACCATGCAAAATCTGCCTTAATCTCAGCCCCTACCATATGAAAATTAGTCCTACTTTCTCCAGTTGTAACATGAAACCAAAGGGGATCCCCTAACTTTCGTATTTTTTACTGTTCTTCACAGAAGCAAAACACATCTTTGAATACTCTTGTATATCAAGAAAGGTACCAGTTTGGGTTTTTTATAAAAGTTTTATGCTCTTAAAGAAAGAAACATCTGCATGTATCAGTATTATTATTGCATATGAAGGGTAATGTTGATATTCTATAAGCAATATCCTGTTGATAGTCTATTGTATTACAACATCGCTTTGTATTGTTGCTTCGTGTGTTATGCACTATGCAATAGTAATGTCTTTATACAAAAATTAGATATTTAACAAATAGATATCAACATTTAAAAATCTTAAATGTCTTGATCATATCTCTGTCATTTCTTACCTCCTACCTTTTCTTTCCATCATATAATATAATGAAACAACTCTACAAATATGAATTAAAATTTTTATAAATGTTTTTATTAATTCAAATTTAAATGACAGTGCTCTCCAAGTTCTGCAGTTTACTTCGGCTTCGTAAAAAATTAATTACTTAGGTAGCCCCCTTCCTTATATTACTGTAGTAAATTGCATAATTTATGCAAACTCAGTTCGGTTAGAATTGAAACAGACAGTACAGCTAAAATGTTACAACCCATAATAGCGAGATTATAGAAGCACAGTACTCTTCAGCAGTTGCAGGTGACACCAGTGGTCAAGTGGTTAAGACCGCTGAATGTTGAGGGTTCGAGCCCAGCGTTTATCTCAGGCCGAAAGGACTGCATGGTTGATTTTCGAGGTTTTTCCTATGTGACAATGAACCACTAAAGCAGTAGATCCACTAAAGCATGAATTACTAAAATGAACCACTAAAACAGTTCTGATCTGCACCACTAGTGCAGATCAGAATCTTGGAACAGCGGGTGGAATTTTCAGAAATCCTTTAATATATTTTCTCCAAGTTTTAAAAATTCGGCTTGGAGCATAACTACATTACTGGAGAATGAAGTATACCTGCATCATTGTCATCTGCTACTTTGATGCAATTACACTGGTGTGCAAAAATTAAGGACGAGACGGTTTTTTCAATATAACTTTGTACAAAAGCTTTCCAAATCAACACATTTAATACCGTAAGATCCCCAATACGTAAGGACATGAGTAATGTAAGCAACACTTACTAAAAGAGAAATCAGAGGGATAAAAAGAAGCTTTATTGAAAAAGTAGCATGGAGCGCAATGCGACTGAAGGCCGAAACATCCCTGTGATGGGTGTCCAGCAAGAAACATCCGGTCTTTAATAGGGGATATGATCTCCCCTGACTGCTAGGCAGGTTTCACATCATTTGTGCATGCTGGATATGTGGTTGTTAATGAGCTGTTGAGACACTGCTGCTCGTTCCTCTTGTAGCACCAATCGCAGTTTCGGAATCGTTACTGGCGATAAGTTACGTGCTGCCACGGGTCTCCCTAGTAAGTTCCGTACATGCTTGACGGGATTTAGATCCAGAGACCTTGCCGACCAATCCATGTGTTCAATATCTTCACTCTCCAACAGCTCTTCGACAGTAACTGTGCGATGAGGTGGAGCGTTGTCGTCCATGAAGAGGAACTGAGGACCCATAGCCCTTGTGAAAAGACGCATGTAAGGAAGAAGAACCTCGTTACAATAGCAGTCCCAGGTGACGAACCTCCTTGGGAGATATGAAGGTCGGTCCGGCTACCAAGCATTATGTCTGCTCGAACGAGAACTCCGCGACCTCCAAAACAGTCCCTTTTGATGATGTTGAAGGGGTTATTGCGTGTTCCCCGCTCTGTCCAGATGTGTATGTGTCTAGAATCGCAACTCAGACTAAATCTGCTCTCATCTGTAAAGAGTACTCGTCCCCATTCATTGTCTCTCCAATTCCGGTGTTCCCGGCACCACAGAGAACGCCTTCTCCGATGGGCAGGCGTTAGAGGTACACACCGTACAGGGCGTCGTGCAAACAGACCACCACCGTGCAGTCTTCTGGCCACGGTAAAACGCGATATCGGTCGTCCAGTCGCCTGTGTCGTGTGTCTAGCGATTTCTCCCGCTGTCTGCCGCCTGTTTCTTCTGGCCTGTAAGGCAATATACCGGTCATCTGCGGGTGTGGTTCCTCGTGGACGACCACTACTAAACCCCCGGATAGCTGTTCCTGTAGTTTGAAATTGTCTCCAAAGTCGTGAAACGATGCTGTGAGCAATTCCGAACTCTGCAGCCACACTTGTCACACTGCGGCCTTCCTCCAACTTCCCAATGATTCGACCTCGGGTAAAAGCATCCAGATGTCGTCTAACAGATTGATTATTCGCCATTTCTCGCTGAGGCAGCAACTCGGTGTGATTTTAACTGCTATACGGAGTGCAATCTCTTTGCCAGAAATACTGATCTTACACCGACAACATGCTTTATACTACTCAGACACTCCCCCATTACGTCTACCTGCATATCTGCGCATGTACTACCGTACATCACCTTACTTAATCTCCTGATTGGTGTTTCTGTCCGCTCTGCCTCTTCGTTCAGCTGATATGCTAATTTTTCGACTTCGTCCTTAATTTTTGCACATCAGTGTAGAGAGGGATAGCCTCCGTAAGGTTTTGTCCTGGACCTTCGATTTTGTAAATCGGACCCTCAATAATGCTTGTGTTTCATACTTTTTATATGAAAACAGACTTAATGGGATGTTCTGTACATATTGAAGCAAAAGGGACATTTTTACTTATGAAACTTAACGATTTTCTTTTATGTCCTCGTATAAATTCCACAGTTTTCACTGGATGTACTCTAACTGCGCGAATCAAAATTTCTTCCCTGCTGTTCATTTCAATAGTGCTGACAATTTTTAAAAAAATTATAAATGAGGTATATTATAAATCACGTGAACTCGTTGTACTTTAAACTACAACAGTTAGAAATATTATTAAGGGGATTTAGCGATCACCTTTCTTAATAAATAATTTCATCTAGTGAATTTTACAAATAATAAGCCTGAAACTAGACTGGAAAATAACCTGCATACTGAAGATGAATCTGTACCAAGGTGTAAGAAACATTTCTGTGCTAGAGTTATGATGCAAGAGTTTATAAAAATTGTCATTTAAATATAAACTGGCATAAATACAACACAAAAATATACAAATTCTAGATATATAAAAACCTGAATACAATACAAAACAATATATGAAAAAGAAATGGATTAAGATGAAATTAAAAACCCCAATATATGAATATAAGGGAATTTGAATTTTTTCTGTTAATTATGAAAATGCCGCAAATGCTCATAATTATAAATTATTACTTCTAATTAAATGCATGCAAAAGTTTACCAGATAGAGTAAATGGAAAACGGAATAAATATTTAAATGTTTCTAATATTAAAATACGGAATTTATAAGAATGTTAAATAACTTTAAAAAAACTTGAATGATTAAAAATGGAAAGCTTAATAAGACATGTATTACAATAACAGTGGTGTGAATTTAGAACCGCTTAAGAAATCTAATTTTCATTTTTAATAGAGAGAAATTTTAAAATTAAATTAGAACTATTCATCAAAAATTGTAAATTTTAAATTTGAAATCATTCTACTGTCTAAGCAGATTTATTAATCTGCCAATTTATTAATCTAGACAAGAAAACTAATTTAAGATGCGTTACAAATCCGATATTCGAAAGGTTGATTACGTGTAATTTTTATGTATGTCATTAATCTATCGGTTTTATTATTCAAAATTTATATATATATATATCAGTAGGTAAAATCTACAACTCGGAAATTTTCAAATTCTTGTAGAGAGTATACAAGATCTAGCTCATTATTCTTTTAAGCATTATAAATTGACTGTAAAAGAAATTCATTTTTACTTTAGCAAATGCCAGATTTTAATTTATTTTATTTATTTATTTATTTATTTTTGTATGCACAATTTTTACAATATGTGATAAACAAAAATAGAGGCTTTTAGTTTCAAGAAAATATCCCATAAATGGCCATAGATGACTTTTTGTAGCACCATCTTCGCGGTATTCAGTTTCTTAGAAAGGGGGGGGGCAGAAAAACGTCGCGCAGTTTGTGGTTTTTCTTTCTTCGTTCTCCCATCGTATATAAGGTGGGGGATGGAAAAGCTGCTATTGTCGTTGTATGGCTTAGCTGGCCCTAAGAACGGGGGGGGGGGGCTTCAATTAAATGGGGGGGGGGGTCTTCAATTAAATTTCGGGTAGTTCGTATCCTACCCTTTCACTTACCTGGGAAAATGATTCTACCAATACACATATATTATCCTAAATTTATCTAGGCAGTTTTACATCAGATTATTGAAAACTGAGAGGTCTTTTCAACTGCTATACTTCTTCTACAGGTGCTTTGTGATGAACCCATGTGTTGATTTTTATCGATATATTTATATACGGTTGTTGTGTTGATTTTATCCTTATATTTTTTGTTAAATTTTCTGTTAATTTTAATGCTAATATTTTATTTGTATCTTTGTGTCGAATCTTGAAATAAACTTCTCGTTCTTTTCTGCTCACCTGATATTCTTGAAATTTTTTGCCCATAAACATCTATGATGTCAATGCAATATTCCAAGTAGTTTTTTCGAAATTTGACAGTTTTTTTAATTGTATTTTCGAATATATTTCTAAAATCATTCTTTATTTAAAAGTTAAACTTTTTCCCCCCTACATCACGGCATCAGCTGTACCAGACATGCGCCTTCTTTGGACCTCAGCAAAGATATGCTTAGCGTGAAAATTTTTCACGTTAACAAGCATGGGTTGCTTAAAGACTACTACGGGCGCGAATAAACACAGCGCCCTTAAAAGGTCAGATTGATCATAATAAAATTTCTATCTCAACATCATCAGATAAATCGAAAAGAAAACTTCTAAATGCGAGTTTTGGGAATCTTTAACGTAATTTGCCGAATTTAGCAGTATTTCAAAAAGAGGTTGATTTTTTTAAATCAGCTGCCGTGTACTGCTAACAAAGATGGTGTGGTAACTATTTCCATTACCATTCAGAGAGCAATAAATCCAGAGGTAAGTGATGATTCAGCTTCGTTATTAATACACACAAATTTATTTACATAGAATACAATTGTTACAAACATTATTATTTGGCACACGCCTTCATTATTATTAGGCTTAACACCTTCGATTTTCCATGAAACTAAAACTATTATAGAGTAACATCAGAGACAAAAGATACTCGGAGCGCCACCTAACGGCGCGAGCTATCATTTATAACAGACGGCTTTTAAACTTAAGAGATATGCAGTCTTTCATTGTTAACAACTTCATGATTTAAAACTCTGATAGGATTCCCAAGGTCAAACACAAATATAAATAAATCGAATGTAATCTTTGGCTATGGAATAGATCGAAAGCCCTTGAAAATAGATGACATCATGGGAATTGGCTGACTACCTTAATTAGAAAGAATAATTTTCTTAAGTTCATATGCAATGATATTCTTTCTTCATTATTTTCCGCCTTCTGTGAACTAAAATCCATACCATAAAAATGTATAAAAACTTCACAAGTTACACTTTTTTAAGTACATTAAAAAATAAATAATGTTTTTAGCTTTATAATATTCTCAGTCATACGTCACTAGAACGGAGTAATTGGGGAAAAAAAAAACATAAAAATATATGAAAACTTCACGAGCTACACGTTTCTAGTTTAATACATTAAAAAATTAATAATTTTTTAGCTATTATTATATTGCCAGCCATATATGACTGAACCGTGTAAAATTTTCTTTT
>KK119902.1:109886-120428 GCA_000611955.2 Stegodyphus mimosarum | reverse complement strand
TGCGTCTGTGCATGACTGAACTGCGCATGATTGTTGACAGCAGTGATGAAGGGGAGGTACTGGCTCAAGAAGGCCGGGTTCTGGGTGGCCACGTGGCACTACTGAGAGGGAAGACCGCCATGTTCGGAGTATGGCTGTGGTGCATCGTATTGCGTCTGCAGCAGAAATTCAAGCTGCATTTGGTACCACAGTGAAACAACGAACTCTTACAAATCGGTTACTTGAAGCACATCTTCAAGGCAGACGCCCTGTAGCGTGCATTCCATCGAATCCAAACAACTTCCGTTTGCGAAGTCAGCGGTGTCAAACTAGAGCTCCCTGAAGCACGGAATGGAGATCTGTTGTGTTTTCTAATGAAAGCCGGTTCTGGCTTGGTGCCAGTGATGGCCGTGTGTTGGTTAGAAAAAGGCCAGGTGAGCGCTGGACCTACTGGAGTTATAATCTGGAGATCATTTTTATCTGACAGTAACATTCTCGTGCATTCTCGTGGTTATACGACGCAACCTGACTGCAAATTTGTACGCCAGTCTGGTTATTCAACCTGTTCCGCTGCGATTCATGAACAGCACCACGTCGGTGTGTTTCTCTTGCGTCTATTCCAGGTGATTTTTTCCAAAACGCTCGCCCTGATACATCTGGCGTTCTGCGCATGGCTAGTCCATGTTGGATGGTTAATTCTGTGCTCTTTTAAAAGGTATTATTATTTGGTAATTATACCATGTATGCTTCTAAAAGTGCTTATTTTTTATGATACTACGGTTTCGGTTTTGATTTTTGATATGTATTTTTCATCTATAAGATGTTTTTCTGAAGATATAAGGATCTTTAAACTATTGATTCGTGTTTCGTACATGTTTACTTAGATCTATGATAAAAAGCACAGTTTTAGTTTTATTAGTTTGGAAATTATAATGCCTTTAACTTTTGAGTACATGGTTAAACCTAACGAGGCCGACATTTGTTGACACTTGAACATTTCACAGTAAAAGTGGTTTATGTCGTTTGGTGCACCAACCCACTAGGTCTTTCTGCTGGAAGGTTCTGGAGGGGGTCAAAGTTTCCGAAATGGTTTGGTGCACTTATATCGTCGTATTTCTGCCCGTTAGGTAAAATCGTCAATTTTACAGGTAAAATTGCGCAGTCGACTTTAAAAATTATTTCAAGGAGCCATTTTAAGGAGTTTTAGCTAGCTTTTATTGGATTTTAGTTATTTGTCTGTTTTAAGAAATTTTTGATAATCTTGAAATTAAGAACAGGTCTGAATCAGATTTTATGCGGTTTTTTTACATTGTTTTAACGAGTGTAGTGTTTATTTTTTGTGTTTATGCATTATATGTGCTAAATACATTATGTATTAATATAGCAATAACATTAATTTAATAATATTATGCCTTATAATTCAATACAGTATAGAAGCAGAGTAAGCAAGAACAGATTTTTAATTTATACTTAAAAGTATATAATCTAATTTATACTTAATATTTGTATGTAATAATTGCAATTATTAAGTAAACCTATTATTTTGCTGTACAGTTTGGATCAGACAGGAGTTTTTTATTATGCCAAAGCATGCTACCAATGTTATGCTGTTTAATGCAAGAATATCATCGTAGAGACTTTCTAAGCGAAACTGACTCGCATTATATTTATTACATATGGGAAAAACCATAAAATTGTCTTGGCAAGCTAACTATTGGCCAGGATTTCAACTCGTGTCGAACTATGTGTACTCAGCGGTCATATCCATTCTACTGCATTATAGTTTAATTAGTGTTTGATACAGTTACGTGTTTCAAGATGCAATAAAAAAAACCTTAAAACCTTGCTGTTTAATAAAATAATATGGATCGCATGTGAATCAGGTCTGAATATAAGAGTATATTAGTATTAATAATTTATTATCAATTATTAATACAATGGTCATATTTTGCAAGGTTGTAGGTGTTTTTTTGGATATTGTTCGTAGAACAGCAGCGTTCACGCCAAAAAGGGAGAAACAGCTTATTGTGGTATGGCAGGTAAAGGTTGTTATTCGATGACGTACTTCCTCTAGGGAGACAGTCGTAATACTTTTCCCTTGCTAAGGGATTATCTGTAGTATTACTTGTTATCTGTAGTATTTATTATTGTAGTATATAATTAAAGGTATTACTTGTTATCTGTAGTATTTATTATTGTAGTATAGTAATTAAAGGGAGAAATAGCTTATTGTGGTATGGTAGGCAATGGTTGTCATTCGATGACGTACTTCCTCTAGGTAGACAGCCGTAATACTTTTCCCTTGCTAAGGGATTATCTGTAGTATTTATTATTAGTATTTATTATTGTAGTATAGTAATTAGTATTTATTATTGTAGTATTTGATTATCTGTGGTATTTACTTCCGTTGGCATGATGAAATGTCGCCCATACCCTTAAAGAAGCCAAGTTAGAGCAACCAGGGCTGTTCTCCGAACAATATCCTTTTTTTTTTTTTTTTTTTTTTGTTTAATTGTTTGTTGTAAGAAAATACAGATGTATTATAAAATAATTTTACAGCAACCGCCCAGACGGAAAAGTTGTCAGTGACTGATTGCCGTACCGAAGGACCCGGGTTCGAATCTGGAGAAGGCATAGATGTAAACTGTCTGTCCTTTCATAGGAGATAACGGTAGCTGCCTATTAGGTATTTCCATAATAAAATGACAACGGTTTCTGGCCTTAGTAAGTGCGAAAGCCCAAAATGGCTAGTGCCTGCCGTAAAAAAATAATAATTTTACAGCATTATATAAGTTCAAACATGATAAACTACATAATAACAACACTAAAGCTATAATGCAATAACATTACGGTAATTTTGGTCTTCGGATGTATCTCTGTGGTACAATAAAAAGTAAACAGAGTTTCAAACTGCTTGTTAGTTCTAAGAAGTGCAACTGTCAATCAGTGTACATTATTATAAAATATCATTAACCGATATAATAGTAATTTCGTGCTTAAATATTCATGCTTATAATCTATGATATGTCACATTTCGTAACAGATGCTGCTCCTTAATGAAAGATTATACTAATGTGTTTTAATGTAAATAATATGCTGTTGCATTACGTATGTGTTACATGTACGTAATGTTATATAACACATATGTGTTCAGCTTATGACAGCACAATCCTATGAAGCAGTACTTAATCTATTAGTGCGGCAATGTGTATAGTTAATGCCCCAATAATCAAACACATTGTTAAAATAGCTATACAATAATCAAACACATTGCTAAAATAAGCAGCATTTTCATATGAATAAAAATATTTGTATGTAACAATTGAAATTATTAATGGATATTATTCTTTAGGGGGAAAAAATTACTTTGCAAAATACTTATTTCAGAGTAGGAAACCCGAAAAATCAGCAATGCCATTGCCGGGATTCGAACATCAGACCTTCCCATGCTTCCAATTACACCACGAAAGCATGCGGTGAGGGAGGAGAACATTCCTTTCTTTCTCCCTCTCACTTAAAGAGAAACTGCAGAGGAAAAACTATCTTTGTCCGGGTGCCAGTTGTAGGATCATTAGGTTTTTCAAGAGGGAAACATGGAAAATCAGCAACGCCCTCACCTGGATTCGACTTCCGGGCCTTCTGGTGCTAACCGGGCATGCTTCCAATTACACCACAAAGATATACATACTGTAAGGAAGGCGAAAATTCTTTACATTATTAACTAAGGAAATTGAAAAATTAGTCAAATATTTACATTAATTTTGTTCCAAGTAATGAGTTAAGTCTCTAGAAATATATATATAAATATACTAGATTCCTTAAATGCTTATTATTAAAAAATTTGAATCATATAATGTGAAGACTGCAGGCTTGGTGGGAAATTACTGAGCATACATGCATTTTCTATAAGAAAATAAGCCGCATTACCCACTGGGATACACATTTTTTAAATAAAAAATTAAATTTAGATACAAACGTAGATTTTCAATATTATGAACATTCTGAACATAAATAAATTAATAAAAATAAAGTTCGTGAAAATAAGCCTTAAGTTTAAAGTAATGTCATACAGCCGTGCCCTTAAGTAATAGAAGTATTTATAAGTAATGTATTTGAGGTATCTAAATGTCTGTATGCACTATGCTTGTCATGTTAATTAATTGAAATCGATCCAGATTGATATTTCGTTGAATAATCGTGGTTAGTTGACTAATTTAATTCAAGTGAATTCTGCGAAAGGAAGGACGTCTTCATGGAAGATTTTCTACGGAAAACTGACTTTTACTAAAGTTACGAGTAGGGAAGTCTTTGAAAATGTCCATGCAGTCTACTGTTTTCCTAGCATTTGAATATTAGAAAGCTGAAATATAAGTGTTCAGCTGTTTGGATTTGATACCTGATTGAAAGTTAGTTTTCAAGAGTATGTGTTTTGTGAGTAGTGAACACTTAATACATAAGGAATAATTTTTACTTTGTTGGGAGTAGATTTCTGAGTACATTGTAAATTATCGCTGGCTTTGAGCTACAGATATACTGAGTTGAAAGCTATTTTTATACACAATGTATAATTGCGTTAATTATATATATATCAGTCAGCTTTCTAGAAACAGATGAGGGTAAACTGAATATTAGAATGCTTAATTGTGACAAGTTGTAATGCATTTTCTCCAACAGAATATAATTAATGCGTAAGTTTTAATCCATAATTTAAATTTCAACATTATTAAATTTTAATAAGTTGAATAAGATCTTTAATTAATTGATTAAAAACTTTCAATCTTGGAAATGCTGCTGAAGATTGCGAATGTTCATATGTTAAAGGAACTATTTAAATTTTCTTATAAAAAGCAGTTAGGGTTAGTTTTTCCAACCAATATGCACATAATTAAGGAATAATGGAACCTGTCACAATGTTTCTAAAGTTGACCATTTCAGAAAGTGCAAGTAATTTTGAGAACATAATTAAATAATGGTGATGAATATGATACTCTCTAAGGTGATCACTTCAATACGAAATTGGAATTCTGGTAATGGGAGTAGTATGAAGATTTTCAACTCTGTTTCATATCAGATACGCTAGTTTATGAGACAATTAAATATGCTTAATATCAACTTGCTAAATATTCTTAATATCAGTTCAGAAAAAAATTCTTCTTACATATTTTGCACTAATAATATTGTTTGAAGTTTTAGACAATGACAATTGTTTTTCAATACAATAATTCATTTATTTTTTATAATGTTAATCAACAGGCGTATTTTTGTAATATCTTATTTCTCTTTTTGACCTGGTTGTAGCATAAGGTTAATTCATGTATAATTAAAATACGGGTAGCTTTTCTTTGATCAGAAAATCTGTTTTCAGAGCTAATCTTGTATTACAAGTGTAAACACAATTTGGTTCTATGGTCCTTTTCTCATAGGACAGAATTAACTTGCAAATTTATAAAACAAACCTAAAATTTTTAAAATAAAATAAATAAATTTTAAAATAAAGCATTTGGTGAATGATTTTAACATTAAAAAGTGCATAAAGATTCATAATAATTTTGGAAATAAAAAATCTAACCGCTATAAATTGTTGTAAAGTACTGTAAATTTCTAGAAAAATATTTTATTTGATGTATTTGAGTATGATAATTTATATTCTTTTTTGAAGTAGATTTCCGACTCTTGCGGAATATTTATTGAACCTAGAAGAATTAATAAATATTCACAAAAAAAAAGATAAATGACAGTTAAAAAAATTGCATTTCAGCTTTGCACAAAATAACGCACTAATGAAATAATTCCCAATACACTGTAGAGACATTAGGTTATTTCGAAGCAGAGGAGATAAAAAATGAGCAATGACTTCGAACCACGGACCTCTCGAATACGCGTCGAGCGTGCTGACCACTACACCACGAAGGCATGCCAAGAAGGCGGGAGAAATACCTTACAATATCACACCAAAAGGTTTAGTTATTGACACTTCGCATAGAATTAAGTAAGAGAATTGAGGAAAATTTTAATGTATTTACATTATTTTTTAATTTTTCCTTTCATTTTTCCTTTAACTTAAGATTTTATTCTAAACATACGACTTTAAGTTTGTGTAAATGTTCACTATAGGCCAAATTGAATGAACGTAGACTAAACGTAAATTTAATTATAGCTGATAGCGGAATTTTTTATAAGCATATAACTGGGCATTTAGATAGAAACACTTGAATTTTTGGTTTGGTGTTCTTTAAGTCAGTGGAATTTTAGTCGCGAGAGAAAATCTGCAAAATAGTGGATTTTGAGCGGAAATTTCTGTCCCCCACACAGAAGAGGGAAAACGAAGCAGCTTGCAAGTAAATAAACGCACCCCACTTTAGCCAAGACCTCGCAGCTTTGCCCCCTTATTTTGGCGCTTCGGCGTTAACTTTTTTTCAAGTCCGATGTCTTTAACTGGCTCAAATTCGGCGACCGTTTGCCAAATTAGCATACTGATTAATAGCACTAACTTCCACAAAGCAGACCACTTAACTTCCCCCCCCCTCGTTCGATCATATTTTAAAGAAAATTCCTCAGCATACAATACAATTTAGTTTGATTTGATCGTGTTTAGGATCTAAGTACTGAAATAAACTTGAATTGGAAAGACTAAAAATGTTCTTTGTAATTCTGATTTTTAAAAAATCGAGACAAATTAGTTCAGGAAAATAAAATGCGGGGATTTATAAATAACTCCTTTTCTTAATAAGTATTAAAAGTAATTAGTTTATTCATCTAGATTGATATTTCTGTTTTCGACATATTATTTAAAAAACGGTAAGACAACCGTAAAGCTTTCATATTTTATCCTTGGAAAACGGCACTTTCATTTTAATCTAGAGTTATTTAATTAAATTAAATTTCATAGCAGAAAATATGAAAATTGTTTCCGTGATATGTGTTATGACTTCTAATTGTTATTTAAAAAGGAAAATAATCAACAAGCGTAACATGTATGGCAAATGGCTTCATTCTGACCTTTTAGCTCAATCTCATAGTTGATATTTCAGCGTTAGGCACAGAAATTGCAATCAGCGTTAATGAATGGTTAAAGCTTTGACACTGAAATTAGTTAAAAAAAGATTTCTAAAACTAAGCTTTGGAAGATTGATTCGATCTAGGGAAAAGGAAATTAAATTTATATGAAATGTAAATATACACACACACAGAAAAAAAAGTCGTTAAATTAGTTACGCAAAGCATTCCAATAAAATCAGAAAGCCACTCAAAAGACTGAGAAGTAAAAAAGTTAATAAAAGTATGTTTTAAAGGGATAAGATCAATTTATCTTTTTGCATATTTTGCAACAGCAAGTTTCCAAAACTGCATTTCAGTTTTTTAAAATTTTTATCACTTTAGAAAATGCGAAGCTCTAGAATTAGCTTGTTGCATAAGAGTTTTCTCCATGTGTAATATGAATGGGAGAAGTTTCCCTTAAAAGATCTCCCACTAAGGCATCATTTATTTATGCAAACAGTGCTTTGCATAAGCTGTTAAGCAAACAAACTGAAAATGCAAAGCACTGGTAAGTTTTGATCATAATTTGTTGTGGTATGGTCGTAAATTTTATAATTCGTAAAAACTTGCTCCAGCTGGACAACCGCATGCGGATCGCTAAGTAATAAGCAGTAGTTTTATTTATGAAGCATATAATTGAAATTTTACGAAAATATAATATAATTTTTTATAACATTATTGCGCGTATAATAATTTCAAAATGCATACAACACGTTAAATAAAGTAAGTAATAAACGAAATACAAAAAATTTCGTTTCTGGACTTTGGAGGAATTGTTTTTAGAAGATATTAACAATCGAAGTAGCATAAGAGACATGTACATACTCTATCAATATATCTTGCTGAATAACATCAGGAAATAATAGAAGAAAAACATCGTGTAAAGGCAAGATTTTTTGTTCATGTATTCCAGATATTGCACTACCAGAAATAAAAAAATATAAAAATGAATATCATAGATACATATTGCGAAGAATTTGGCAGATTTATGTGAAATCGTTGTCGAGATTATTTGATACAGATTTGGATTTCAAATCAGAAATTCTACAAAGCGAAGCCGTAACTAGAAATCGTCGTAAAGCTTTAGATATTTCATTATCACTCAATACGGAAGATTTAATTATTTCTAATGAACACAAAAATAATTTTTTGATACACGAAGAAGGTAGAATACATGAAGAAGATCGGTTTCTTGTGATGCTCCTTGAAAAAAAAATGAGATTAAAATTCTGGAAGGTATATAAATTTCTATTTCAGTATATAATTTATGAAAACAAAGTGTATTAATATTTTAGGTATAATATATTTATATAATATTTATAACTATATATGTTTGAAGTCACAGACAAAATGGGAGATGTTCATATCCCGTTTTTATTCATAAAGAAAACGCAACAGATGAAAAAAAAAAAAAAGAACACTATCGAGCAAGATTTCATATTTCATTCATATTAATTGCAATTCATTTATTGAAAAAAAGGAAGGAAAAAAAAAATTTTTTTTGAA
Organism: Stegodyphus mimosarum; assembly: GCA_000611955.2. Classification (NCBI taxonomy): domain Eukaryota; kingdom Metazoa; phylum Arthropoda; class Arachnida; order Araneae; family Eresidae; genus Stegodyphus; species Stegodyphus mimosarum. The sequence continues at coordinate 111,905 of KK119902.1, read as the reverse complement.
ACCTATTATGCTTTTTTGTATGTATTTAGTTTTATAGTTAGTCCGATTAAATAGTCTGTGTAAATGGTGGACCGATTAGCCAGGCTATGCAAGGTTATTGTTGTATCTCTAAATCTATGTGAAAGATATTTGTTTTCAATTTAAGTATAAATTGCATTTTATTGTTAATCAATTTCAAATCTATGTGAATTTTATTTCACCATTATCGGGTAATTTCATGCTTGAAAGAGTGCAGCAAAACTTACTTCTTACCTTTCTCTTTAATTGTAAATTATAATTAATTTTAAACATTGTTAAATTCATATAAATTGTATTTCATCGTCGTTCGACTGCTCTACAGAAGCCAAGTTTAGCGAGTTACCGCCAAATGTGCAGTTGTGCGTAGGGATAACTTGGAAGGGACCCTGTAGTTGTCCATGGATGATAGGGGTCGGGTTACTTGCACGTGTTCTTGAAGTGGGGGCGGCAGAATATTTCGCTAAAAATCCACTATTTTCCTTTTTGGCTCAATATCCACGATTAAAAGTGGACATCGCCGAATTTTTGATAATGATGGAGCATCTGCACTAGTTACAGAATATACGTTGCGACTAATGGAATCTGTGGAAACGATATCGGTGTTTTATAGATATTATTACATAAAATTTTAAATAATCATAACAAAATTTAACTATAAAAGTTTAGTTTTTACATTTTTTTAGTACACTTTACTTTTATTGAACGACACTCGCCTCGTCGCTAAAGACGACCTGGTTCCATTCCTCTGCAGTCCAGTTTCCTCGTGCTTGACACCACTCCAAACGAAGGCGTCGATGGGTTGGCATCAAGGACAGCACACGTGATGGGTGCCGCGATACCAATTGTCCTTCCGCCAGGCGCCAACGTATGGTTCGAGAAGACACAGGGGCCCCTAGCGAAGGTGCTACCTGTGCCTGGATGGCGGCCGATGAAGCAGTTGGCTGTACGCGTGCATTTCTTACGATGTGGCGGTCTTCTCGACGACTGGTCTGTCGAGGGCGTCCTGCGCCTGGTCTTCGTGCACATGACATCTCTCGGGTCCACTGGTCCCAACACCTCCTCACAACACAATCAGAGCGGCCTAATTGACGAGCTACTCGCCTAGCTGACCACCCAGCTTCCCTCATCCCGACGATTCTCCCCCTCTCAAACTGCGACAACTGCTCATATTGTCTTCAAACACGGCGTAATGGCATGTCTACCTCAGCTCTTCCTTTGTAAATGATTCAGCACTCTCAAACAAAGCTCTGGTTACCTGTTTTATACTCCACAGAGTACGACGTTCAACGCCCTCTACCAGCTATATGTAATGCAGGCTGCATTTCTAATGATTTGCATATCTCCCCGACATTTACCTTCATTGCAAGTTTCGTTACGATCCCGCAATTATTTCTTGGTGCGCTAATTTTTTTGTCCATGAGTGTATGTGTAAAAAATTTAGTAAGTCAATCATTATATATAGAGAGAGAAAGAGAGATATTTGAATTTAACAAATATTCTCTATGCGTAAGAAGCAAAGATAAATTTAAAATCTAATTAATTTCAATTGCAAAAATAAAATAATTGCTGCGAACCAATTTACGATATCATTTAAATTCTAAGAGCATAGGTAAATTAAGTGTACGTATTTAAAACCATGGTAAAAATACTATGAAAAAAATTTAAAAAAAGTATAATTCCTAAAAATTAAGTCAATTTTTTTTATTATTTCTAAGATCAAAATTAACATAAATGAATAATTGTTGAGCAGGCAAGAGACAGACTTATCAACGGGAAGTTGCCTCCAAACCTAACTCTTCAATTACTCAATTCGTGTTTCGCCATCCATATAGGCAAGGATAAATAATTCAAAACCAAAAGTAAAATCAAATGATATGAATTACTCAAAATGAAATTAAACTAGTTAGAATTTTGAGAAATTAAGCAAGTAAAAAGACTGTAATATTGATAAAAGGTCAATAAGTAGAAAATACAATTATTTTTTAGAAAAACAAAAGTAAT
>KK119902.1:97845-109837 GCA_000611955.2 Stegodyphus mimosarum | reverse complement strand
ACCTAAAAAATTATAAACCTAAAAAATTATAAACCTAAAAACTATATACAATCTTATCAAAATATAAAAATAATGCTAAAAAGCCAGTAAATAGCAAGTTCTAATTTAACTTACCTAGAATTGCTTATTTGAATTCCTATGAGTGGACTTGCTAAACTAAAAGAGGATGAGCAGTTTTTGACTGCTAAATGTAAAAATAGAGGGAGCTAATACAATGTAAAGTTGAGTGTTAAGTTGCTACCTGCGAAAGCTATTGTAAAAACCTATTCTGTAAATTTTAAGTAATGTAAAATGTAAAATTCTGTTTTGAGCGCAAGAATGTTGCTAACTTTGAAGCATTGTAAAAATGTGTAAAAAATTGTTAACTGCTGTTTGTGAAAATAAATGTTGCAAACTGCTAAGGATGTGAAAAAATTTTAGAAAAAAAATTTTTTGAAGCTAAATTAACAGAGATATTTTTAAGAATATGAGGTAGTTTAGATTGCTCGTTGTTATAGATACAGGTAGACAGACAAATAAAGTTCAACTTGAGCAAAAATTAAGAATATCCTATCTAAGGATAAAGGCGTAGGTAAAACTTTTAAGAGGTCTTAAAAGTAAAAATGGAAATTTAGAAGAGCTCAAATGGTGTTTTTAATCCTTTAAGTACTTTGATTCATCTCTAGTAGTTTCTAAGGCTAACAAAACTGCTTTGAGCGAAAATTAAGCAGTTTTAATTTCTTAAATCAGTTTTTGTGAAAAGAAAGGGTTGTAAGTACTTTTTATTATTTTTCATGCAATATACATGGTAAAATAAACTAAATAATAAAGATAAATGATTACACAATAACATTCTGTAGTTGTATATCTGGTGGCTCTTTTGCACATCAGATAGGGATTTATAGACTATAAGATTAATTCAAATGTTTCAGTAACTGGAAGTCAGGTTATCTTACTTTTTATCCAAAAGCTACGTTTCGAATACAAAAATCTTGCTGACATTGTTACGACATCCACTGTGTTGCGGCTCGCCGATAGAGGGCGCTGTGTGTTCCTTTTCTGTTTTTGCATTTATGTTTATGTCTAAATAATAGTGGGAATAAAAATATGGAGAATTGCTATTAAAGCGACGAAATCTCAATTACTTATCATTAGAAGGAAAATCCCGGACTAATTAATCCCTACTCTTTAGCTTACCCTATTCAAAGAAACTGTTCCTTTAGTCAAGACTGTCAAATATTTCGATATAACTTTTAATTTTAAATTAAAATGGAATGATCGTAATGACAAGATTAGAAACAAAGCAAATAAGGTTATCAATAGTTTAATTCATATTGTTGGAAAATATTAAGGTATGGATCTTAGGAAAAAACGCCTTGTTTACACCTCCATTATCAGACCAGTTTTAGTTTATGTTTCACCTACATGGGGTTCTGGTACAAAAGATAATCTCCTGGAAATTACAGAAAATTCAAAATCGTTTCCTCCGCGTTATTACTAAGCACATTAATGTGTCAGAAATGTCACACTGAAGACCTCAGACTTGACGCCATTGAAAATTATCTTAACAAGACAAACACAAAATTCTTCGATAAAGCACTTCGATATCAATACTTAAATTCATTTAATCTCTTCAACTATAAAATACTGAAAGAGGACTACAATTTAAGGCCATTTGCCGCACACCACAAGAAGACTGAGCTTCCTATCACTTAACTGTTTTTCACATTTTCCTTCCATATTGTTTTTGATTTTGTTTTGTCTTTCATTGTACTTATTTTGCATTGTATTCTTTTACACTATGAGGAGATTTTCTTACTTTAAACCACTGCCAGTTAATTTTACTACACTTATTGACTTGCTTTTTCATGCATCTAGTCCTTCCTTACTTGCGATGTCGGATCATTTTATGCTCCTCTTGCCGCTCTTGGCCTTCAGTCACTAGTACTCCCTTCCAGGTCCTAATTAAGACGACTGCATTCATGTTATGTGCGTTTATGACAATATGTGTCATTGATCTGGACACGTCGCTCCCTGCGCGATATTCGCGGAATATTAAGATTCGATTCGATTCGATTGTTGTCTGCAATGGCGCTCTTATTTTTTTTTTCTAATGGAGTTTAACTTCTGTCCCCTTCTACAAAGAAGTCAGCAGACTATAAGGTATTTCTCTCGCCTTCTTAGCATGCCTTCGTGGTATAGTTGTCAGCACGCTCGGCGCGTATTCGAGAGGTCCGTGGCTTGAGTCTCGGCGAGGGCATTGCTCATTTTTCATGTCTCCTGATTTAAAAAAAAAATTCCTAATGACTCTTCACAGCCAGTAAACAAGCATAATTAAAAAATGTCAATTCGCAGCTTGCGAGACACTTCATTTGTAATCTATGTAGAACAGGCAATCACTCATAGAAGGAGTAAACAAAACTATTTTAACTAACTTAACTGTGTCATTTCAAGTGAAGATCGAGAAATAGCTTTCATTCTCCAGAAAGACGAAGAAAAAAGAGAGGGCTTCATCCTTTTTGTGTGTGGCGAGGAGCCACCCTTTGGGATGGAAAATCATCTTTGATCGGTTGATATCGTTTTCATCCGAAGCGGGGAACCAAATATCAAAATAGACTTTCTGAATTATATATGACTTTTTCGAACTCGGTCGTGGAAACTCAAATACCCCTGAAACTGTAGAGGAAAAAAGGCAGTAAATGCCATGCTTTCCCTTTTCCTAAGCCATTCTGGAATTTTTGAGAGTGAGACAGCGATAAGTGTCGCTTGTCTTCGTCCAACGAAACAAGTACTGTCTGTCTACAAGAAGAACAACTCCCGCCACATGCTATAGCAACATTGCTAGTATATTTCAAATAGGGGCGAATCAAGGGTTGCTAGTGCATCTTTAAATGCACCAAGATGGGAAACTGAAAAGTAAATTTTCAAGACCCTACGAGAAATGGGTCAAAGCTCGTTTCTATGGCAACAGACAGCTGCAGACTAACTGGCGAGAGCTTTTCTTATGATAGACAGACTATAACAAATCTTCAGCTAACAAATAATATGGATTTACTAAAATCTTTCTTACAAACACCTATGTTACCACTACCCATTTAAAAGCGGGACGAACTTTACCCAAACTCTTCTACAGCCTCTCCTTCGAGACACTTTTTACCTTCTTCTGTTTCTAATAGATTTAAAAGTAAACATTTTTATGCAGTTTTACAATTACTATATTTTTCACTGGACATGGCAACTTTCATGGCTATTTTAAAGAGGTTTGGATCATTCCAGTCAGCTTGTGATCCTGCAGCCACGAATGTGTGTACGATACTGAACATTTGTCGCTCTGTTAAGAGTAACACATGATAGAAATGAATCAATTTAGCAGTTAAATTCCATGAATTCTTTAAACACATCTTCAAAATGAAGAAGTGGGAAATTCCTTTCAGCTCTTTCTGTTTTTCTTCAGTTCAGTTTTATTTTATTTTATTCTGTAACTATCTTAAATTTTTCGCTTCCGTCATTTCGTTCTGTTTTCATTCCTTTGAAAATTTTTTTTGTTGCTTATTTCTGTCAGTTGTACATTTGTAGAACACAAGCATTTTCTACTTTAGTTCAATAATTTTGAAAGAAAAAATGATTTGACATAACAGATAAAAAACCGAATGCCCGATGCATGCTGAATGCATCGGGCATTCGGTTTTTTATTTGTGAAACTACTTGTGAAACAAGACTCATAAAACCAATCTGCTGTGAATTTAAAAATATATTATTTGAAAAAGTTTTTAAAGTTTAAAAAAAAAAGAGAGCAAGGGGACAGTGACGCGAATTTTCGTTTTAATTCTTCAACTGTCAGTAAGCCACTATTAATATCGTACGTCCGCGGTAGTCTAATGAAAATGCAACCCTATACGCTATTCCTCGGGGTTATAACTATACTTTTTCACTGGGTTTCCTCTCCCCTTCGTTCTCCCTTTTTCTCGCTTCCAGCTTTATTTTTAATTACTCTCACCGCCAGAATTTCTTAATTAAAAAACCATCACTTCCTTTCAGAGGAGGAGTGTGAAAAAAACTATAGTCTTCTCTTCCTACTCGAAGTTCACTTGACAGCGAAAAGGCCCGGAGGTATACGATAAAAGCGAACGAAAGCATTGGAGAAAAACTTGGCCCCCCCTTTTTGAGACTTTTTCGTAGTGACCCCTTTCCACCCTTCTTTCTATCTAGCTGACGGTCGGGCCAATATATAGTGAGAAGGCTGTACCCACGGGCTGTGTACAGCCACAACCAAGGAACTTGTTTGCAGAACTTTCCACCAATATTTTGTTTTTGGTGTTGCGCCTGCAACATGGTAGCCCGTTGCTTCCCTCCTGCGTTTTCTTTCTTTTCCTTTTTCCACCTCGGAAAATTCGCATCTCCCCCTCTTCCCTTATTGCTTAACTCTGCATCTCCTCCCCCTCATACTAAAACTGCGTATCTGATGGGAGAGGAAGGGAAGGCTGCAAAATATTGGCCCTGGGCCAACTTTTTCGTGTTAGTTTCTCTGTTGTATGTGTGTGTCTAGCATTTATTGACTCGCTTGGTTTTCGAGATGAATGTAGGAAGCCAAAACCTGCTTTTCCTCTAACTTAGATTAGGTCTCCGTGTAAGAAATGCACTTTTTACTCCTTCAAGATGATGTGGGAGAGGGGAAAAAAAGATTAGAAAAGAAGGGGGGAAGTACTCCTTCATTTGCGCTAGTGGCAAAAGCGGCGAATACCACTTCCGGAGGAAGAAAATTGGGAAATGTTCTCTTCAGGAGTTTACATGTCTTTTTAATATTGCTAGAAATTTTTCATACAATTGGTTATAAAACATGAGTCTGCGACAAGAAATGCTTTGGCTAAATACTTAAAATGATTCGAGGGGAAAAAAATGAGATATTTTCCAAAATCGGTTCTGAAAATGAAGCAATTCTTTCTTTGTCGAATAAATGATTCTCGGGCTAAACAAAACCGACGTTGGGTAACATTTGCTTTATTGATATAAATATTTGCAAAGAAAAATCACTTGACTCATTTTACCCTTCGCATTTAAAATAACATGCAGCGCAGATATTTTTCTAAGATATCTAGAATTTTTTAAATACTATATATGGGAATATATTTTATTTATAATATTTATAATATTTTTGTGCTTAATTTATAGTAATTTTGTGCAAGATTTACTTTTTCGTACTACAGCTTCAGTGTCACAAATGTCTGAGAAGGGCCAAGAAAATTATTTTGGCCAATGAAAAAAATAATAGTTTCTGGTTCATTCTGAACATCAGAACTTAAGATTCGTTCATATATCTCAGTCAAAAAAATATTATTTGATTATATATTTGTATATATTTATATATTATTTGATTGATTACATTCTAAAACAATGCATTAAACACCGAATTTGTAAATGTTGTTTCTAATCCCCTTGAGGCAGGAAAGCCTCCACCAAGTCCAAAGAGACCTTGCCGTACAAGTGGAATTTGTAAATAAATACATCAAATGCGATATTTTCAAAAAATGCCTTTCACATTATAAAACTGTATCGTATATTACTAAAGGCAGTAAAATGTTTAACAAACGGCTGTGACAAAATGAATATATTTGAAGATTTTGTAAGTTACAAATATTTTGAAATGTACCTTTGATGGTTTTTTTTTTTTTTTTTTTTTGGGATAAAGCATTGAAATTTAATAGAGAAATTCCAACATTCATCAGGATGAAACTAAATGCATAATTAAGAAATAAAGACGTATCACACAAGTTTCAGTTTCAAAATGTGGAATACCTTAGGCACTGCTCACCACCATTGTTTGCTAGTACAGTTTAAAGGCTTATCGCTTAATAGCGCAGCTTACCTGGTAATAGCTTAAAGCTGCCAAATACTAGAAGTTTAATCCTTATATTGCTTCCCCAAAACGGAAAACTAGTTGCATGAGTGTTTAATAGCCCAGAGGCGCAGTTTTCGAGTATTTGGAATGTGACCTAAACTGCTTCTTAGGAAAAATGCTTGATTTTGTATTAAACTTGTAAATGTTGCTTAAGGCAGGTAAATTTAACTTTCTCATCAAGATTTTATTCTTTCCAAAGAATATGCGAATTGGAAATAACAGAAAATTATCAATTAAAATTTACAGACCAAATAAAAATTGAAAAATATATTATTCGATGGCTCCGAAGCGCTAAAATTCTGAAAGCATTATTTATTAAAAAAAAAAAAAACACTGATATTCCAAACGCTGCTGGATTTAAAAGTTTTACTTGTCAAATTTACAACCTCGGATCCTTTATGATTGAAAAAGTTGCTTTTATAAAGAGGGCGAACATAAACCAGCAAGAAGACAACATTTGCAACTCAGTGTAAACATTCATAATTTCCAGCGTTGCAATTTTTTAGCACAACAAAAGAAGTTAGAAATTCCCTCGAATTTGAGAAAGACATAATCTCATAAATAACCACCTTCAAGGCATTCTTCCCCCTCCCTGCATGAGTTAGCTTCGCTTACGTACCGCCACCTTAGAACAGCACTTAATCTCAGACTTAAATGGTTTTGGCACAGCGCACGAGCATTTCGTATGTTTATAATGCATACGCAATTCACATATGCAAATCAATCGGTGAGTTACAAAGAATGATCGTGTAACGAGGGTTAAAAGCCGAAGGTATAGAAGTAACTTTACTGCCAGTATATATCCCCACCGAGCTGTCAACGCTGCTGTCAGCGCTTAAAGCTTCAACCGTATCAGTTTATGGTGCGGTGGCAAGGCCATTCTTTCCTGGCATAAAAATACTCCATTGAATAGCCTCTCAGATAATACAGACTGAGCACTGTATCCGTAAACAAGTGCACCCATTGCCCTTCAGTGAGCTACGGTTGAGATTACAACACGTTTGGATTAGGAGGGAGATTGAGAGGATGGGAAAGCAGAGTAAAAAGGAATAGGTTATATATTTTTCATACGTCTCTCTCTTCTCTTGTACAGCTGCACCGTTCGATTGCGGAGGAAGAAGTGTTCGCGAGTGGCTAACCTCCAATCGTGGGAGCGTTGAATTTATTGTGCCACCCACTAGGCTACGTACTAATCGCTCAGTTACCTGCACTAAATCGGTGCTTGCGTGTGTTTATTATTTGGTGCAAGACGAAGCAGAAAGAAAATATGATAAAAAATTTTCTCTTCGTAAAGGAAATCTTCTTTTTACTTCCTTATACGAAGTAAAAAGGAAGTATTGTAATCGCAAAAGATTTCGGGTATCATATTTCAACGAAAATATCCATTTTGGCCGCTATTGAATGCAATTTAATGATGTTTTTGCATGACATCTGTACGTAAGGACAGCATAAAGGACTCGTTTTTCCCCAAAAAATTATAAACTGATTTAAAATGGGTTCTAAAGAGATCTTTTTCGTGGCATTTTTCTGTAATTACGTACGTACGTATGTATGTATCTCGCATAATTCAAAAATGAGTCGCCTCAGAACGTTGAAATTTTGTCTATAGGACTGCTATAACATGTAACATGTGTACCTCCTATTTTGGTTGCAATCGGCCGCACCAAAAATATCTATCTGTCTATCTATCTATCTATATCTATATATATATATTGCGCATTTTTTGCTTTGAACATGATTGAATTATGTTGTTCTTATCTTCCGGTTAAGGTTTATGCCTTTAGTAAATCTGCATGCAAGATTTGTATAATTATCAACAATTTAAAAGTTGTTTAAGTGCGTCTAGGCCTAATTTTTTTGGCCATGGCAGCCATATTTGTTTAAATTTGAAACTTAGCAGAATATTGGATTTGTTGCCGATCTAGAGGAACTAAGTTTCGTAAGAACAAAGATGACGTCTTCTTTTATTATTGCGAATTAAATCATGCTTAATCCATCGGAATTTATTAGATGAAATAAGTGTTTAAGATTTACTTCGTAATTTTTAATATAGATATTTTGAGTTTTTATGTATTTTTGCCTTGTTACGAAGTGAGAACTGAGTTAATTAAATGAGAAATACTGAATCGTCTGTCAAACACTTTTTTTGTTTGTTTAATTTCTTTTACACATCGTTTTAGATTTTGAACAGAACATGTGGCAACGATTAGGTAATTCTCCAGGTGATATACATAATTTTTGTGCATTCTGATGAGTTATAAAATAAATGAGATGTAAAGCCGTTAAGTGAACCTAGCGCCGGAATGTCGCTATTGTAATCAAATATAGTGAATTTTTAAAAGTGCATTTATTCTATTGTGGTTTATGCGCTATCGACTAAGCAGATTTAATTCAATCCAATAAGTTTAAATGAAATGCAAAATGCGTATAATTTAATATTCCGTACAAGAAAGTCATGTGGTGTGTCATACATCAGACTTTTTATTTCACCGAATGCATACTTCTGAAAATAGAAAACAGTCTCACGGTCATTCTAACTTTGATATAAGTTAACCTACCCTGCTCATCTAAACTCTCACATCAAAGATAAGTCTTTAACAGGCACTTGATTTAGTTTATCACGTAAAAGGAAGCATTCGCGTATCAAGTATCCAAAACAGAGCTACATGTATTTGCCGTTTAACTTGTAAATATGAGTAGATTAGTTTTAGAGATGCCTAACAAAGGAACATTTCTTTTCTTCTGCGCATGATTCTGACAACTGTTTTTTCGGCAAATTTTCAATCTTTCGTTGAAGAACTCTTTATAGGGATGGTGAGGATCTTCCATCGAAACAATTTGGTCAGTAAGACTGAATCTAGAAATAGAAACTTTTGATGTGACAGTACAAACAAAAACTTCGCATATAGTATAGGAACTTTTCAGATTTCTATTCTTAGCTAATATGATTTTGATTATTTGTGACCCAATAAAAATTTATCTAGATTTCAATTTTATGATAGATTATGTTCCAAGTGTACGGAGCTAAAAATTTCAAAAAATATGTTGAAAACTTTAAATTTAATTTTAATGGAAAAAAGACGAAAGAATATACACTCACGTTTGTGAAAATTGCAACACCAAGAAGGAATCGTCATAATTGAATGCAATTTAATACACAGTTGAGTGGTAGTGAATACACAGTTGAGTGGTACAAATAAATGATTAAATGTTCAAAGCAAACAAACAAGAACAAGAGATCAGAATCAGTATTTTGTGTGGCCACCACGCGCCGCAATAAGTGCTGCTACACGACGTGGCATGGAGTCAAACAAAGTTTGAATGTCTGACTGAGGAAGAGCATTCCATATCGTTTGTACGCGTACCCAAAGTTCGTCTGCAGACGCAACAGGACGAGGATCACGAGCAAGACGCCGACCAATGACATCCCACACATGTTCAATTGGCGACATATCCGGGGAACACGCAGGCCAAGGAAGAAGCTGTACCTGCTGCGCTGCAAAGAAGGATTTAACAATCCGAGCAGTATGAGGGCGGGCATTGTCCTGTTGAAATACAGCGCCTGGCAAGCTTTGAAGGAAGGGAACAGCTTCGGGCTGTAGAACTTCACGGATATACCGGTTGCTGTTCAGATTGCCCACAATTCGTAGCAATTGAGATCGTCTATGATATGCTATGGCGCCCCAGACCATAACTCCGGGTGTTCGTCCACTGTGGCGTTCGATAATGCACTCCGGAAGGTGGCGTTCACCGGCATAGCGTCTGACACGAATGCGGCCATCATGGTACCACAAATTAAAGCGGGATTCGTCAGAAAACACGACATGCTGCCAATCAGCACGCCAGTCTCTATGCTGATTGGCCCATTGTAGCCGCAGGCGGCGATGGTCGTGCGTTAGGGGGATCCTGTATAAAGGAGTCCGTGCGCGCAGTCCACACTGCAGCAGACGTCTACGAATTGATGAAGCACACAATGAAACACCTGTAGCTATTGACCACAGTGCTGCCAATTGTCTAGAGGAAGCTGTACGGTCCGTCCGCGCCATGCGGACCAGGTGTCTATCATCGCGAGCTGACGTCACATTTCGGGGTCCACTCCCGGATTTCCGAGTTGTCCGACACTCGTCCGTCCACTGCTTCCAAACGCGCATCACTGTGCTGCTGTTACGCTGCACACGAGAGGCTACTGCACGATACGACAATCCAGCTTCACGAAGGCCGATGATTCTCCCTCGTTCAAACTCTGTAAGTTGTTCAAATCTCGCTCTCTTTCGTCGACGAGGCATAAGTACAGATTGAGTTAACGTTTACCACTAGCAGATAACCACCGATAACCATACACGCCTCGCTACAGCCGTCTATTTATTCGGATCCATCAGCCGTTCAGAGGGCGCTGCTCAGCATACGCATGCGCTACGGATTTGCAATTCTAATCATTTGCATATCATGCGCTACTTTGCATTTCCTGAAAATTTCAGCTCACTCGCGTAAGTCCTTCATGGTGTTGCAATTTTCACAAACGTGAGTGTATTTAACTTGTCATGAAAAATCTCCACATTTTATTTTCATCAGTTAAATGCTAACCTACGCTGTTTAAAGATAAATTCAAAGGCGAGCGAGGGGACAACATTATAATTTTAATTTTTTAAAAAGAATGAATTTATAGAGTTACTTTTTCTCACTTATTTAAGCTTAGAAATAATTTTAAAAATTACAAGTTTGTAAAATTCAAGCATACAATATGAAGCCAGCGTAAATAGTAGGAGAGGTTAATGTTGTTACTTTGATTTTCTGTCACTAAGAGAGTAGAAAAAATAAAACTTTTATACATAAAAATAAAAAAATAAAACAGTTTTATGTCGTCTATGATTGTTATTAGGAGCGCGATAAAAACTGATAGAAATAGTCGTCAGCATGAACAAATTTGACAGCGGGTTATTATTTTACGTTACCTTCCCTGCGAATATTGCCTTAATGCTTAAAGCAAATTGAATATATTAACAACCCTCTTTATTTCAAAGACTTAAATTAAAAATTAAATATTAATTAGTCCAAAGGGGCTTTGTTCCTGAAGGACTATTGTTTTCGTTTTGAGATTTTGCGTCGGAAACATTAAAAGTCTGAATCACTTTTCAAAATGTTGCCACCAAATATTGCAGCCCTGTATTATATTTAAGGAAATTAAATAATGAAGAATCTGCACAAATGTATGTATGTTTCTCGCATTGAGATAAAACGACGGTACCTAGAGCCACTGAATTTTGAATGACGTAATCCTGCTGCGAATATGGGTATTTGGAAGTCCAAATTTGAAATTTTGAATTTGTTTTATTATCGATTTCATATTTTATAAAACATTAACGAATTTTTGATGAACAAACTCAAACGATTTTAAAGCGAGCAATGGTAACACTCTGTGGGGGGTAAAAAAAAAACTTTTTATCTAAAGCGCGCGGAACTGTGTATCGGAAGTTCTAAAGATATTTAAAATTATTTTGCGATATTGCTGTTGAACTGAATTTTATGGTTTAAGTGCGAAGAACATGATATTTAATAAATAAAGGTAACACACAAAATGTTAAAAAAACGCCCCTTTGGACGTAATTTAAAATCTGAAACATTTCAGATTTTCTTTTATTTCATTGAAATAGTTCTAGGCGTGTGTATGAAAATAGCCGTTAACTTTAAAATTAAAAGTGGAAAGTATCATAATGAAAGAGTAAACATTTAAGATGAACTAGAAGTGAAGCTTATAGATAGCAATCGCACAAAGTGTTCTTTATAAAATACTAGCCGCTGCGCGGCCAGCCTTCGTCTGGCTTTTAAGTGTACCGGAAAAATGCCTAAAGAGAACACCAAACATTAAATTTGAAAACTGCACAGAATTTTACTCTGCATAACAATTTTATCGAAAAAGAAACAAAGAACAACGTTAAAAAAATTCAGTTAAAAATGCATTACATATAAAAAGCATACAATGAAATAAGCAATATCCCTTAATACAAATATTAATCATCCTAATAAATAAATTAACCAACTTCCTGCTGCCTTCTCTAGACAAACGTCCAGTATCCAAGAGAAACATTAAATTTAAAAACAGCACAGAATTATCGCCCT
>KK119902.1:85125-97561 GCA_000611955.2 Stegodyphus mimosarum | reverse complement strand
AAAAAAAATACAAAATATTATTATTTTTCCAAAATTCTTTTTTTAAAAGGAGTCGAAAGGATTAAAGTTCAACGTGTCCAAAAATCAAAGGAAAATAAACAGCACATTTTTTAAAATAAGTTTTTTTTAAAAAAATTCCGCTGAAAAGGTGTTAAGCTCACCTTCCTAAATAAATTCGTATTTAATCGATTTATTGAAATACGAAATTTATTTTAAGTTCGTAAAATAGCTAAGTGTCTACGCTTCACGACGATGTAAAAATGAAATGTATAGAGTGAAATCTCGCTTTCCTGTAGCCCATTATGTCTCAAAATGACGCCATTTGGTCACAAAACATAAAATAAAAAATATTCTAATTCGAATTTCGAAAAAATCGCTTCGAGGTGCACTGGCTCTTGTGTAAATACACCTATGTACCAAATTTCGTGGCCCTGGGTCTATTAGCTTACTCGCAACACGAACGAAAGACACACCCACACCCACCCACCCACACACACAGACTCTTTGTTTTATTATATGTAGAGAAGAAGATATCGAATGGTTGCAGGTAAGAGTCGAGATATTAATATTATCATGTGCGGAACGAAGGGGTCTTTGACAATGCTCGAATATGATGACATAGATTTTTCAGTCAGGAACTGCTTTTATAATGTGCCGCGTTGCTTCTCTGCATGAAATATATCTAAAAATCCATTTCTTTAAAACAATCTTTTGGTAGCGTTTTAGGAACTCAGCGTAGTTACACCTCAATTCTATTGACTAATAATCTAAATAATTAATTAAATAGAAATTTTCAGGTTAGATGATAGTATAGAAAAATATGAAAATAAACGCGTAATAAGAGATCATAATAAATCATCGACCTTAGTCAATATGGAACAGTATACAAAAGCTTAGATTGGATTTAAACAGCTTGAAAATTTTCTTAAGGGCAACAAAATGTATTTTCTGAAGTAAGTTTAATTTTCAGCGGAAAATTTAACTTAACTGTAGTTTTAAAAAATTGTAAGCCCCTGCCGAATTCTTCAAGTTAGTGGACAAATGAAATCTGTTGTTGGGTTCGAGGTCGATTTATTCCAAAGCGAAATAAAAGTTAAATTTCTAATCAGTTACGTAAAAGAAATTTATAATTGAATCTCGGCAAATAATTAAAAAATTCATGCTTGGTTTAAGTCCAAAGTTTAGCAGTGACAAACAAATTATAAAAGGATTTTACACCAAAATTCCCATTTTGTGTGGAAGCTGCATACGGAAAACTAGCATGGGAAAAACATTCACATCTGAAAACAAAAATACCATATGTGTTTTCAAAATGAACGATAAAAACAATGGGCGGAAGAGACTTTCAAAATGCAATATTAATTCAACTAACATATTAAAGAGCAGATATGTGAAAAGGTTAGCAGTCACGTTCGGTGTGGTGGTTATTCAGACGTTAAACCATGTCATTGTGCCCGGGTGCGAATTCCGGACAAGGAATGATAGTTTGTGGCGACAGTGTCTTTAGAGAAATGGAATTCTTTTTAAATCCGTTAATCGGGAGAAGAGGGGGAGTAATGTCGGCAAGGTAGAGGGGAAGAAAATTTCTTCAACCTTCAGCTCTAGAATGCTGGAATGGGAAACTGGGATGGAACTTACGCAGATGGATCTCGGACACTTTGCCTAAATTAAGAAAGTTGGGGGTGCTAAAAATTTCATTTCTAAACAAGGGCAAAAATATTAAAAAGTTTCTAATTGTTTTGTAGCATTCTTTTTAATAATTGAAATATAATTTACTTCCGTATATGCATATGCGCAACAATATAGTCTGCCTCCGCTGGACACAAAATGCTTCCTATTAATAATAGGAGCACTATTATTTCTTATATAAGCCTATAGTGTGATCTGATAAGAAGGAATGCTTTCTTCTTATCAGATCACACTAATGCTTCGTTTTAACTCAGTATTTGATTTTGTTTATATTTTTCGATGGCGTTCAAATTTTTTTTATCTAAAATTTTCTTCAGT
Organism: Stegodyphus mimosarum; assembly: GCA_000611955.2. NCBI lineage: Eukaryota > Metazoa > Arthropoda > Arachnida > Araneae > Eresidae > Stegodyphus > Stegodyphus mimosarum. The sequence continues at coordinate 95,554 of KK119902.1, read as the reverse complement.
TTTAGTCAGTGTCATTCGCAAGAAATCACGCATCGAGGTACATTTTTAATGAACCATCTAAACTGAAATCATGTACAACTGCTTGAAAATTCAGTCGTGCTTTATCCTGTATTATTGTACTTCTTTCGGCAGTACATGTGTTACCGGCAAAGTATGAAACGCCAGCATTCTGTAGAATGCCTAGTCATTGTACATAATGCTGGATGTTTTTAGACAAAGTATGAAATATTCGAATATGAGAAAAATTTCAAAATATGAGAATTATTACATACTTTCCCTAAGCATTGTATATAATACCTAGTCATTCTATAGAATGACAAATGGTCTTTAGGCAAAGTACGAAAAAAGAGGCATTCTATAATGACAAAAGCTCTTTAAGCAAAGTATGAAAAAAAGTTATGATAAGGCTATTATTTAAAAGAGATTTATTCCTCAAAAATGCAAATATTATTTTGAAAAATTAATGAAAAAGGGCCATTAAAAAAACTATTATTCGAAATATGTAAAATAAAATAGTGAGATGATCTTGATACAACATAATAAGTTCGTATTTTCTATCTGGCTGAGACTGGGAATCAATAAGATCTACCTGAAAGCGGAAATTAAATTCAGAAACAATTATAAGTTTCACATCAATACCCTTTCTAATACCTTCTTGTTTTTTTCTGGTAGGGCTCACAGAGGAAGTTGTAAAGTTCAATATCATTACACGCAACCCTTTTGTAGTTGGTTGAAAATTCTTTCAACATTCTGTTACGTCGTCATGTGCAGTACTCAAAGGAAAATAAATCAGCATCCGTGACGTAATACCTTATAGTACTGACGATTCTTTAACAGGGTAAATTAATGCATTTTCGTTTTCCACAAACATCACATCCTAGCAATTCAGCAGCCAGCAGTCCCGTGGTACCTTCTGAGTAGTCATTTTGGCCTTTCTTACGTCATTTACTAACTTCTGGTAAGTAGTTTCGGTTCTTCGAAACGAATCAGAAGTGTATTTCATTCTTTGTCGGTTTGTCATTTGGCATTCTATAGAATATCTAGAAAATGTGTGAAATATGAATCGTTTCATACATTGCCGGCTAGTTTTAGGCATTATATACGATGCCTAGGCATTCTATAGAATACTCAGATAAAATAGTTTCAAAATTTGCCGGTAACACATATACTAAAATAACTATTAAGAAACCTTTTAAAGCACTAAATTCTTGCTTATAAGGCATAGGCATTTATATGTTCCTCAGCTGAATTGTTATTTATTCGTCCTATTTTGTTAGTTAGAAGGAAAATGCAGTTAACTGTCTCATAAATCATTGATGTTTACAACATGCAAAACACAGACATGATGGGCTCGAATTCTTTTACTAAATGACTGAAGATAGCGCTTCAAATTGATGTTTACAAAAACAAGATCTCCCACGACAATACTTCGCCTCAAATATTCATTAACCTAGAAAAAAGGCCTTTACGGCGATTCGCTTTAGTCTTTACCCTTCACTTTTACTGTCGATTTACAAACGATTTTTAGGTTTTGCATTACATAACTAGACCCTGAAAAACACTTCACCACCAACACTGACACGTTCGAAATAAGTAACAGAATGCATACTTTTTAGAGAGTATGCATTTAAATTTAAGTGTGGCTCAATGTTTATAAAAAATATTTAGCATTTTTATTCGTATCTCGGAGTTTGGTTTAACATTTTTGTCTGGAACTAAAAGACTATTTTTCACAATGAATAAATAATTTACGTTGACATTTTTAAGCTGGGGAGGGTAAATTTTAAAGAAAACGATTCTCTATCTAAGCGATTAATCTCTTGTAAAAAATCTGCATCACTGAAATAGAATAGACCCGCAATTTGAGAGTAATTCAAGCATATTTATACAATTCGTTCTCAATGAATATTTAGTTCATGCCTTCTGCATGTAGCAGCAAGCCAGAAGTTATACAATTGTTATACAGTTAGAAATTATGATTGTCGGACAAGCGATGTTTTACGTTAAGACATACCAAGTAAAAGCCTTAAATACATTATAATAAAATGTCTCGAGCTTCTTCTTCCCCTACCACAACCTCTCGCGAAGACCTTCGGTTCCGCAGATTTTAAATGTTCTCATTCAGTAAAAATGCTATATTCACAAAACATGCATGCTTTTTTCGGGATTCGAATCCAGGTCTAAAAGTCTCCGCTATCCACTATACAAGTGAATGTGTGGTGAATTCGTTTGAATTACATACGAGAAGCAGACGTTCGAGAGAGTAGAATATGCTCGAATTATAGCCTATGCGGACGATTTTATGGTAGTTGTGACAGGAAGGAGAAACCTCAAAATGAGAGCTCAGTACTGTCTCGATCTATTGTCCCAATGGGCTTGAACATATAAGCTTTAAATTTCGGCACAGAAACTAAAGCTTTACTCATAGACTGCAGCAGACAACCCAGATATTTAAACTCCACGGGATACCAGTAACTCGACAACAGACGTTCCTGGATGCCACATGTCAGGACTCTCAAGACGCGAATTAGCATCCTAAGCAACAACATGAGACGCATGACTTTGCTTAAATGGGGAAGCTCGTCTAAGCCATTAAAAATCTGTCATACAACCATTACATGCACAGCTGCAATCTGGATGATGAACTTACCTTTCACATGAGAAGATCCCTGCTCTCAATTCAGAGACAGCAGCTACTTCAAATATGCAGGGCCTACTGCACCAAGTCAACACCAGCCCTACAACAACTAGAGGAATTCCTCCGCTAGATCTGGTAGTTGAAAGGGAGGCAAGGGTGACCAGCCTGGGTTAAACGTCAAAACTCTGGGCTCATAGTAATCACCACTTGGAGAACGACGAGCAAAAATCTTTCATCCAGCAGCTTATAATCTCTCCGACGGCATCAACATAAACGACGAACCAGTTCAAAGTAGCAATAATAACCTTTTTACAGATGGCTCCAAATGGAAAATGGCACAAGTAACGCCTTCTGTCGACTGGAAATTAGTGTTACATTTGAGTGGAAGAAGAAAAACTAGGATTGAACTACTCAATATACCAAACAGAGCTTCTCTCTATCAGCTGCACACTAACATATCTCAGCTGCTGAAATTCTCCATACTCAGCGATTCAGAGTCAAGTCTGGCGGCTATGGCAGGACAAAACAGCAGGAGCCCCTTGGTATACCAAATTCAAAATCAGCTTCTGGCTATGCCTATCTCACACAGACTCATTCTATAATGGATTCCCGCTCATACAGGGGTTCAATGCAATGACCTTCCGCGGACCTTCTGGCCAAGCAGACAGCTAATGTCACGGAATTACTAGCAAACCTACTAAAATTCCTTGTCTCGTATTAAATACGAAATCTGATAAGCTTGCTGCAAAATTGGCAAACTAGACGGACTAGGTAGGACGAAGGACATTTGCTTATTGTCAAAAATTAACATGGAAATCAAGACCCACCGTGCTAGTCTAACATAGTTCTTGACAGGTCGTGAGCCATTCCCAGTGTACCTCAGCAGATTCAGACTTATATGGGACTTTGGGATATTTATTCCCTTCTGTGAGTGCGGAGAGGAAGGTGACACGGACCATTATTACTTTTATTGCGTTAATATAAGAATCTGGCACTTAAGGAAATCAGCGCACTGTGCCAGGGCAACGTGGACGTCTAGCACACACAAAAATGGAGTAGTCCTTGGTAAAATAGAGAAAAGCAGGAACCACTATGAACCAATGCGTAAACAGAAACCACTGTGAATAAATAACATTATGTTTGAAAAATGATCAGAATTTAAAGCAGATAATCAGGATAACGTTTAGAGTCTGCTATTATCAAGCTAACTAATCCTGGTAATTTTATCACAGAATAACTACTGGTAATTTTATTACAGAATAGTAAGGCTTGTTTTCAAGCAGCAAGAAGTATAAATCTTAGCGTTTGTTTCAGGTACTCAGCAAGACAGACTTAGTAAAATATAGAAACTGCTATTGGCCCATAATTTTCAAAATTGTATTCCCCGCTCTGATGATATATAACTCCGACTGGTTTACCTCCGTGGTCGGAAGTTATCTTAGATGTGCACTTCCTCACTATTATTGATAATAAAAACCATTCTAATACTTCGACAAGCATTTTGAAACGCAAAATTCATTCTCTATCAAAAATGCGAGGAATTCAGAATATGCCACCAAATTTAAGTTCTGACCCTACAAATATTTTTCAGAATCCCCCTATTTAACATATTAAATTTACTTTTTGGTTTCACCTCAATTTTAAGGATTTAATAAGCAACAAATCAAAGATTAAAAACACCTTGCGTATCGAAACGAAAATTCTGGATTCCAAAAATAACTTTCAGTGAGTCAGCGTATTAAAGCCCAGCAAAAAATGAATTTACTCGATGAACAAATAAAACTTGAAATTTAAAGACAGTCAAATAAATTTTAACTCGCAAATAAGCCGAGCGAGGAAAGTTTTCGAGATACTAGATTTGGACATTCACTTAACAAGCCGGAATCAGCTCAACGATTGCCACCCTCCATTTCAGGCGCTCGAAATAAATACTTTGTTTATTGCAGACACTGAAAAATCACTCGAGATAGCAATTCCAAATAAAGAAAAGAGAAGGAAGCAGAACTCTTTATTTGCAATATCTCAGATCAATCGGGCATTGCTGGAATGCGCTCTTAAATAAAGAAAACTCCCCTTCAAATTATTGTGTATACGAAATCCAACAGCAACATCTTTCTTGAACTCACGAGGCGCACCAAGAGTATAAATAGCTTCACATCCTTTTCTAGTGGTGGCGATGTCACTACATTATCTCGGAAGACAATAATAATTTACTCTGCAGTTGACGTGAAAGAGACACAAGTAATTGGTTTCTGTAATTCTATTTGACCGCTGCCAGGACAATAACCTTGTTACAGGAGGGCAATACCGAACTTAGAAAAAGACTCCTGACTTAAAGAGAATTCAACTCGAGTGGTTACAAAATGAGGAAAGAGATTGTTGCTTGGGTAACAGGCTTACGAGCCTCTCCAGGAATGTAACCCATGATTGCCTTTCCTCGCATTTTCCGATTTGAGTATCTACTTCGCCGGTTGCTCCTAACTCAATTAGAGTTTTGAAGCCTCTGTTGCTTGTTTAAATAATATAAACTTTGTCGTTTTGTTACGCTCCACGTGTCATACGGCCCTTTAAATATTCTCGGGATTGTTTTAAAAGCTCGGTATCTCAGTTTGCGTGAAAACAAATAGTCCGGTTTTGCTGAAGGTAATTAAAAAGAACACATTACGCCATGCCTTATCAAGGAGAATTGGCTTCTTTTGTGCAGTGATCAAGACTGACGGTTTTATTAGCCGTTTATTCACCTCGAATCGGTTAGCATTTTCCGAAGCATGGAGAGCTTTGAAATACCGGTCTGTTCAATAAAAGAAAGTGCCCGGCTGCCAAGAAAGTGCCAACAACAAGTTGATAGCAGTAAATATTGTTCACAACAGTGGTGAAACATTTAATGAAATGAAAAATTTAAGCACAAGAGATTAATTACATACTGCTCATTGAAAGGGAATGTATAGAAGATTTCTTTCTGTTTTTACACATATATCTGATTTTTACTACACGTATGATTTATAATATATCTTGTGAAATATTCCTGCCAAAAAACAGTGACAATACTCATATATATACTGACGAACTGCATCAACTTTGAAGATCACATAGTTCATCCATCAGTTAAAGAGCTGGACATTTTAGGTTTAATGGCTAAAGAACTTGCATAGGGATACTAATGCATAGCCCTACATTATGATAGGCAGATAATTGTAAATACTTTTTACTTTAAATTACAATATTCAAAAATTGAAATAATTAAGAATGCTTGAAACACGATACTTGTTTTTGTATTAGATAAGCATACACACGATGCAAAAGTTTTCAACAGAAAAATTTCTTATTTGCATAACTAATCCAAACTTCTCGGGTTTTTGTAATATTAAAACTTTAAAACATCACGAGGTTTCTTAAGAATGACTGCGCAGTTCTAAAATTTTGAAGATTTTCCATTTCAACAAATAACTAGCTTTAAAACAATTACGTGAAAAGTCTCCCCTTCTTTAAAGAATATAAGGTCCCCCAATGGCTTACTTATGGCTTCATTTTCGGAAATCGCCTACTTTGGACGAAAATTTCGAGTTCCCCCCCTGTAGAATTAGAATCCTAGCCATTCGAGGTGAAAGATCTTCATGAAAACATTCTTCGTAAGGAAGGCATTCACCAGTGATTTGCACTGTTAATTCATATCTCCCATCTGAGGTGAATCTTCTTAATACATTCTTGTTAGGATAAACATGACCCCTAAAAACTCTGATGATGCAGTTGTGGAGAGTACACGCATCTTGCTTAGTAAGATAATTTGGGACCGATTTCCTAAAGGAAATTTAAGATGCATAGAAAAGAACGAGAAAAAACAATCTCATTTTGGAAGACACTGCCGAGTTCATTGAATTATTTCATTCAACCTCTGGTAAACCAAAAATCAAGTCCAGGACATGCAAAATAAGGTTTTTAAATATATTTAGAGTTCTTTCGAATTATTCCTACTACAAATCATAGATCTTAGAATTCTTTCGTATTATTCCTATCACAAATCACAGATCGTATTTCCAGAAGTATGAAAAGCTGTGCATTGTTTACTTAATCTCAGGTAGGACAATGATAAATATGAAACATTTTATAGGTAAAACACAGCATTTTTCTCTATTTATTTTGACTTTTTACTGAAAAACTTGATGACTAATTAAAAGAATCCAAAATCTTCTAAAGAACTACAAGCAAAACAAACAGCAAACAACACAAAATAGAATGCGTGCAGAACATGAAATGCAATCAATCAAACGTGGAGCTCGACGCACTTTGTTCTTTTTCTTGTGCCATGAATGAAAGTATGAATTTTTTGCTTGGCACTGCTTTTCGTTGAATGCATGCCATAGTTTTATTTTGCTTAATTTGTCATAGAATGTAACAGTCACTCTTTTCATGCAAAAGTATTTTGCAGTAACATATACAAAACCAACAGTAATTATGATTTTCTAATGTTTCAATCCAAGGTGTTCATTATATCACGGACTTTGAAAAAGAGAAATTATCATGAAAATTAACATTTTTCATACTTGCACAAGAAATCTATCTACACCTGAGATTACACAGAAATTCTCTTGGATCGTTACGAAGGGTACATCTGCTTATCACGCACTAAACTAAAATAGTTTATTCTTAATCTGGTTTGAGATCAAATTTACAGTTATAAACTAAAGACCAATTTACAGAAAAACGTTATTAAAATAAATTCCTATTGAATTCAACATTATTGATAACAGTATATGATACATATATGCAACATTAAAATTTACTTTTAATTTATGTACCTTTGTAGAGACATTAGGTTATTTAGAAGCAGGAGCAGATGAAAAATGTGCAATAACCTCGCCGGGACTCGAACCACGGACCTCTCGAATACGCGCCGAGTGTGCTTGACCATTACACCACGAAGGCATGCTAAGAAGGCGGGAGATATACTTTATATTTTCCTCCTTTTAAAGGGCGACTAGGGATTAGGGGACCCAATCGCCAAAAATCTTGGTGGTGGAGAATCATCATCCATCACCTTTTTAAGTTCGGGCGACACTGTAGAGACATTAGGCATTTTTTGAAAGCAGGAGACATGAAAATGAGCAATGCCCTCGCCGGGACTCGAACCACGGACCTCTGGAATGCGTACCGAGTGTGCTGACAACTACACCACGAAGGCATGCTCCGAAGCCGGGACCTTTAATTCGTACACCTTATACACCTAATACACCTTATACCTTTAATTCGTACACAGTCTCTTTTTAAGTTGACTGTTTCCCCCCTCTCTATTCTAAAAACAGTAACATGTCTATAATACACTTTTGAAAGCACAAGTTCAAAATTAATCCTCCTAATATTATTCATTGCGAATGATGTATGTACTTAGTAACGGCAAAAGTGCGAAAAAAATATTTTATTTACAATCAAATAGAGACTTTTATAGGATCAGTAATAACAAAGCAATAAAGTGTTCCTCTGATGTGAAACATAATACGTTCTTTTTTCTTGATCTAAAATCGGTAGCATCTTCTTGCTTTTCTCACTCCTCTGTCTTTCTAACAATGGTGCCCATTTTCTAACAGTAGTGTCCATTTTATCGTCAATTTTAATGTTAACCTATGTGACACCTATATTCTCGAAAATGAACTACCCTTCTCAGCACTTGCATTGCTTCCTTTTGTGTTTATTATTCTATCACATATGCTGAAATGCAACAGCTCCGTGAAAACTCACAACTGAGTAAGTAACATAAATGATCTTTTTCAGTTAAATTTATCACCTTATTATATATACACTCACTTTAGTGTTATATACACTCACTTTAGTGTTATATACACTCACTTTAGTGTTATATACACTCAATGAAAACACTCACTATAGTGTTTTCATTTTCTCCCTCGATGAAGAATGCGAAAAAAAAACACATATGTATTAATTAAAAAAAAAGGTAAATCTCTAGATGTTATAAATTTAAAAATTTACATTTTCTTTTTATTTGACTTCCAACTACGCTTAAAAACTGCTTTTGATACCTATGCAAAGCAGTTTCGATATATAGTCGTACTTAATAAATACACAGCTAAATGTAAGTATGGAAATTATTTCCTTGTTATAGCATTTTATAATTATTTGAATTCTTAAAAAAATACTATGAAAACTACGTTTTCAAAATAATGGGAAAATGAAATTTCATTCTGAATTAAATATCAGAAGTATTAGACGTATTATTAACGTTATTAGTATCAGAAATTTTAGATGTATTATTAATTGTTATTAGTATCAGAAGTGTTAGACGCATTATTAACGTTATTAGTGTCAGAAATTTTAGATGTATTAGTAATTGTTATTAGTATCAGAAATTTTAGATGTATTATTAATTGTTATTAGTATCAGAAGTGTTAGACGCATTATTAACGTTATTAGTGTCAGAAATTTTAGATGTATTAGTAATTGTTATTAGTATCAGAAATATTAGACGTATTATTAACGTTATTAGTATCCGAAATTTTAGATGTATTATTAATTGTTATTAGTATCAGAAGTATTAGACGTATTATTAACGTTATTAGTATCAGAAATTTTAGATGTATTATTAATTGTTATTAGTATCAGAAGAATTAGACGTATTATTAACGTTATTAGTATCAGAAATTTTAGATGTATTATTAAGTGTTATTAGTATCAGAAATATTAGACGTATTATTAATATTTGTGTTAAACTAAAGCCTCATTTTATATTAAAATATTTTATAAATCCATGAATTACTACTTATGACAACATTATAACAATCAGGGAAGTAAGAAGAACTAGCTGACCCTGCTTCCGAAGTAATTTCATTTTACATGGATAGGCTTTTTATACAGCACAATATCTCATCCCATTTCTTTCAGTCGCGTTTAAATGATTGCAAGCTTTGTCATGAAGTGTATTCCAAATGAAAAGCAGCATGTCAAAACGATTTACGAAAATAAGAAACCCTCTAAAGCGGCTGCCGCCACGGTCATTTTGCTGAAGTACCTCAAGCATCTTCGTTTTCGAACTGGATTAAGGATCACTGCTTCGGTGCCCCATCCTTCTCCAAAGGACCCCTTTTCGATGGACATAAACTCAAACCTTAGCTTTGCAATTGAGAGTCATCGAGCGGGAGTAGAAAGAGATCAACCCAATGGACCGCGCTCTTGCTGAAATGAAAAATAGAAAAATATAAAAAAGTTTGAGAGCATTTTTATTTACTTATTTATTTAAAAAGATGTTTAACCATCCCAGGATTGGGGCCCTGCTCTAGCTGGCTTTACAATTTAGCCTCTCATGATTTTCAGGGAGAACTTTAATCCTGGGACGGAACGCAGGGCCTCCTTCCCCTCAATGGTCTATTGGCTATTATAACTTCCTGCATGCAAGGGAGGGGGTCGAGGGGGGGGGCAGCTGCTGTTGTAGCAGGGTTACGGAAAGCACCCTGGTTCTTTAGGAAAGCAGTCATTAAAGACATGTCTTGTTTGCAAACACAGACCAGGTACCTTTGTGATCGGAGGGCTTAGTGATATGGGTAGCACTAGTTTAAAATCCGAGCTCGAGGGAGAGACAGATTTTGAGGTTTCGCAAAGGTTCAAAGGGGGTTGGCAAGAATACAGGGGCTCTATTTAATCATCTAGTAACAAAGGCTATTCCCAAACACCTCGTGTGGCAACAGGCTAAACGGCCTCGCGTGTGTCCCCGTCTTTTCGCTTGAATTCTTGACAATTGCTTATTTAATCGTTTCTTTTTTTTTTTTTTTTTTTAAAATTAAGTTT
>KK119902.1:56019-83439 GCA_000611955.2 Stegodyphus mimosarum | reverse complement strand
TTTTTTTATATTTAAATTTGGGAAATAATGAATAATTCTCTCCTCTAATGTTGTCAAATGGTCAGTGACAATTTTATGAATAGTTTTATTAAAAATTTTTGGAGACTGACTCAAACTTTTCAAAACTGCCTTCCTGAACTTTATTCTTCCATAAAGTTATTTATTTTTGGAATCCCACCAGCTTATCTTTTGAGTTTAATGTATTTTCTTTCGGCCCTTGCATACTTGAATTTATGTTGTAAAAAATAACAAAAATGTCTGGTAAGTAAGCTAATCTCCCATCTGCACCAATCAGAACTTCTTAATTTAAATTATATACTGAACATGCGCGAAAATGCTTCGAAATGTGCCCTCCTCCAAAGGACCTAAATCGGCTTGGATACCACAATTGGCGCATTTATGAATGTCTTAAAAACCGAATTTCGCCAGCTCTCATGTGTAACGTATACTAGGATTAAACCCATTATAATTTTTACTATATACATTTCTAAAATTTGGAGACACCCTTTAAAAATTTCGCGACATACAAAAGTGCCGCGGCACAGTGGTTGAGAATCACTGCTCTAAATATATATGGGGAATTCAGTAAAATCTCGATTATTAGTATGGATTTCAGTTACTGCGATTGCAAATTATGAAAGCCAAAATTTCTATGATATATTCACGAATTTTCAAATGATTCTAATACATATATATAAATTTGTAAGCAGCCTTTACTTAAAACTGTTATTTATACTGAAATACATTAACTTGTTTTCCCTTAGTAAATATTATGTGCATATTAAAAATTTATTAGGTGCATATTAATACTAATTATGCACTTATTAAGTACATAAATTTATAAATAATAAATATTTAAATAGTTATAAGTTTGCAAATAAGCAGACAGTTTCGGTACCTTTTAGACATCTAAATTTAATAAAGTTTTTTTACGTACTTATTCATAAAAAATTTACCGCTGAAATTCAATTAATGAATAACAAAAAATTCGGAGTTTATATACCTTAATCTATTCTTTGTTCTACACATAATGATGTGGGAAAAAGAAAATTGGTGTAAAAGGATGGAAAACATCGCTTTAGAAAGTTATAATTTAATTTCCTTTCTGATTTTAAATATTACTTTATAATCAATTTCATTAGCAGTCTCGAATTTTAAATATTTTTAGTTGATTAATTACTAAGAAGAGCTCTTGAAATGATACAAAGAAAAGAAAAAATTCGGTGAAAAGTCATCCTTTTCATTTAATAAGATGTCTTTTCAATATATATCGTATATGAGCTTAATTTTTGGTGAAAGTGTATAATTAATCATTCGTCTGAAAACTCTGCGAAACATGAAACAGTACTCAAATGTGAAACATTCCTAAGAAATTTTTAAATGTCTTCTTTTCGCTATGATTAAGAAAAGTAGTATTTTTCAATAAAAAAGAAATCTAATATGGCATTTCAAATAAAATATAAAAGCTGCACAGAATGCATTTTATCTTTCGAAGAATTTTCAAACTCAGTTTCTTTAATTAAATTTCATCGTTTTGGTTTGGGCTTTATAAATTCATATTTATGCATTGACTTAAATTCTAAATCCGTTATTTTTCTACTCGCTTATTATATTTATCGAAGCCTTTCCCTTGTAAATGTACCTGCATTTATATTTGATTTCAAATGATTTAATCTGTCTTTGCATTTGCCTTAAGTATAAATCACTTTCTGCACTATATAAGGATGTTGTTATCACTTAGGAATCGACTTTGATATTAATTCTGTTAATACATGAGCTACTTTAATCGCTCTGTATCCCTAACATGTCTATCAAGTACACCTTCCAAAGCACTACTTTGTTAATGGCCTAATAATATTAACTCATTAATACATTTATTAATTTATCTAAATAATATGCATTCACCTCAGAGTTTAATTTTTAGGGATTTATATTTATTTTGAGTAACCTGTTAAATTTAGTTTGAAGTCCTTTCCTATATAAGCCTTCATTTCCCTAATTGTCAGTGCCAGAATATTTAAATTTGGTAGCGCGCGTGAATTAATGCAAATTCTACCAGTGGGAGAAAAGGCTTAAGTATCAAGCTGTAGAAGGAAAAGTTAGAGAGTCTGGGAAAACTCTGTGTGTATTGTAGCGCGAGCTTCGGCTTAGCAATTATTGTTGGTTAAACGTGGCATAACAGCTATTACTTTGCTGCCACTGAATTTATCAATGCTCTCTTAGGAAACAGGATAATCTGAGCTCTGTAGCGTAATTCTACTACTTGTTAATATCTTCCGTTGTTAATATCCCTGTTTACATTTTTGCTGATATGCTTACCAGGCACTAGATAAACAAGCAGAGGAGTTACAACAAAATCGATTTTTACATATTTGAAAAGCCGTAGACATTCCTACTCGCAAAATTTATCGCCGAGCACTGAAAATCTTAAAAATGTAGGTATTCGAATAAAAAAACCTTGTATTCACACGAAATACCACTCAACCACTTTCCGCTCGCTCCCGAATAGAACCGACACTTTCTCCGCCGAGTACTTTCTATATCTCGCCGAAATTACCGAAAACATTCTTATTGCGCAAAGGACTGGGCAGCCCATTCCGATGGAAAATGGATTCTCTGTACCATCTAGGCACAGATGGCGAGTCCCGTCACAACAGGCGGGCCGAAGCAAAAGCTGCTTCAAAATAGACTTGCATTTATATGTCTAAAGATACTATACGCATATTATCTGTACACAGATATATATAGCCCGGACAAGAGCACTTCATAATCATTGTGATAGAGTTGGACGAAATATTAGCTTTCATAGCGCAGTTTTCTATGGGGTTCCATGTTAAGTAGGTACGGGCATGAATCGAGCTACTCTGTGAGTAAAAAGGTGCTCTTTTTTCTCTCGTCAAAATACTAGGCCTCGCATGTACTCAACTGAAACCCCTCCAGGGCTGGGAATCGAAGGGGACGCTCCCGAATTGCAAAGAGGTTTCTTTAGGCTGTGATTTTGCTCGTGATCGGAACGTAAGTGCGATGGATGTCCCAAAATAGCACAACAATGGAATAAATACTCTCTTCGAATTTGATTGCTAAGCGCAAGATGTTAATATTTGAGCTGTGTAAGTTTTCTCAAGTCATAATTTCAATGAAAGCGAATGCTGGAAACAAATGAATTTGAACCTGAAAAGGCGATTTACATTTCTTTAGTCCAAATGATACTTTGATTTCCGTTTAACAGTTTAAATACAATCAACCGTATTTTTTTTTTAATTAGACCAGAGGCAAAATCCAAAAGTCCTTGCTATACTTTCAAATTGAATGGTGAGAAAGTACTGTAGAAACATTAGGTTATTTCGGAAGCAGGTGCGACGAAAAATGAGAAATACCTCCGCCGGGACTCGAACCTCTGAAATACGAGCTCAGCATGCTGACCACTACATTACAAAGGCATGCGAAGAAGGCGGGAGAAATACCTTATGGTACTAATTGCAGGAACACGAAATTCATAGAGATTAGCAAAGCAATTTAAAAATAACAGTTTAAATAAAATCAACAGTACTTTTTAATCAGACCGGAGGCAAAGTTTTATCTCCGAACATCATAATAGGAGCAAAATTTGACAATTTGACGAAATTTGACAATTACAGCGAAAAATTGTGGGATGACAAGTATTATATTTGTGCGATAGTGACTGTTTAAATTCTGTAATGTGAAAAAAAAAAAAAAAACTTGCAAGAATCTTGCTCATTTTTCTCGATGTCTTAGGTATTCTCCCAATGATACCAGAGGAACAGAAAGTAATGCTTCTATTATTATGTTCGGAGATTTCAATGTACACTTCAAAAGAAAGGAAATTCAAAAGAAAGGATATTTTGGTTATTGCGCCGTTAATAAACCTTTTACCACAAAAACAGTTTACTCCGATATAATAAAAACTAAAAATTATTCCATCCCTTGCATTTCTCATTTGCAACCAAATATCAGTTGCTGATATCGACTGTGCGACATTTTCTCAGTTCTCCTTCCACTTGCAGCGGTGTTTTCTAAGTCCTGCGATGTATTACAATGACGAAAATAACAAGAACAGAGAATTAGAGAACACATCTGGAAAAGGAAGGACTTGAGAATCTGTGTCACAGTCGATTTCGGTTCAGATTTTGATTAAAATTAAGTATATTCCGAACAACTGTTATAACAAACCCTACAGGCTATCAAACCTATATTTTTTCAGAATTAGTTTTAACATAAGAATACGTTCCTCCGTAAAGGTCTGATGGGAAAGTAAACATTGAAACGGTATTTGATATGTGCGCGAGTGCTTTTATCTTCAAAACCACACACGTTACAATCAATCTAAATACATCATCACGTAGACGAAAGAGCACGTGAGCAAACACTTTGTTTTTTAATTGGACAAAGGGTATACGGATAGTAGCGCCTCAAAAATAGCGAAATTTTGGTGAAGCTCCGCGGGCATGAGCGACGTGTTTGAGTGGCAATGTTGTCTTGTAGACATTCACTGTAGTGCTGCCAAGTTAGTGGATGTTGCGATTTATAGAAATTTGACGAATGTAGCAGATTGCGTACCAGTGAAATTTATTGTTACGCAGCGTAAGAAAATACAGCATTCAGAAGCAGCCAATATTTATATGGCTGACGTAAGTGTTAATGGACAGTTAAGATTTACTTTAGTCTGTATATGTTAATCCAACTGTTAATTCAGGAGATTTGAAGATCTTCTTGTGTAGTGTATTTATGAAGTATTCTGAGACTACTTTATTGACCGATGAAGTTTTCTGTAGATAAAGATGCTCCTATTATGATGTTGGGAGATTTCAATGTAGACGCCAAAAGAAAGGAAAATGCATTTCATTTTATGAAACATCCTTTTAATCTCAATATTGTGCTAATATTCACTTGGCAATTTATTTATAGAGTTAACATTTGCTAGGAATATAACTGCAGACATCTTAAATTACATATCTTATTTCTCATATCATCGACCCATTCCGTATGGGGTAATTTTGAATGAATAAATGCAATAAATAAAAAATAAAGTAAACTAAACTATATGTCAGCCTAATATGTTTTGTTTGTTTTATTTGTTCTATAACTTCGGTACACTTCCGAATTGTTCTATAACTTCGGTAATTCTACGCATTAAACGCCAGCTGCTCTTTAAACTAAAAGAAAGAGTCTACCGTCATTTTTAAATGTGTCAAAGACTTTCACATCATGAATGGAATATTAGTCCCACTTAAAAATTTAAAATAATACTGTTTAAAAAATTGTATGCTTGAAAGAAAGATCAAGAAACACGCATCGTTTAATTTTTAAATGCTGAAGAGGTGACAGTAAGAGGAGTTCGTTTGATATATTAAACATATTCAGTATTGGAATTTAATACCAAGTATTTGTTTGTAATTTCGGTACAGCTTGAGTATAGGACCCCATTGGCGATTTTCAGCTTGGCGCACTTTTCGGACGGTATTTTTCTGGTAACCCAGCGAATTCTAGTATACTCCATTTCGGCAACCCTGTCTGTATTTTTACTAAATCTTGCAAGGAGTAAAATACTGATGTATTCAACAAATTTCTAGAAATTGTAAGGGACATAAACTGGGCAGAGTATAGGATTTCTTTGTAAATTTACCATGATTTTGTAAACTTTACTAAATTTCTAGCATTTCTTTACTTTATTTTTAATGTAAACATGTATTCTGAACTTCTGTTTTCAGTTTTACAACTTAAAACTTGCATTTTCAGTATTACTGCTTGAAATATGCCTCCATTTACTTGTGTATTTTCAAACTTTTCTTTCTTTTTAATTTAAACATGCATTCTTAATTCCTATTTTCATGTTTTTAATTTAAACATGTATTCTGAACTCCTATTTTCAGTTTTACAGCTTAAAATTTGTATTTTTCGTATGACTGCTAAAAATATGCCTCCACTTATTTATTTATTTTCAATTTTACTATTTAAATATATATTCTAAATTTGTGTTTAAAATTTTTTTTGTTAAAATGTGCATTCTAACTTCTATTTTCAGTTTTAACTGCTTTTCTAAGGCTAAACTTGTATTTTCAGTATTACTATTTAAAATATCCCCCACTTACTTATGTACCTTCAAATTCGCTGTTTAAACATAGTGTATTCTAAAATTTTTCTCTTAAAACGTGTAGATCAAGAAACACGCATCGTTTAATTTTTAAATGCTGAAGAGGTGACAGTAAGAGGAGTTCGTTTGATATATTAAACATATTCAGTATTGGAATTTAATAGCAAGTATTTGTTTGTAATTTCAAACGTTTATTTGCAAATGAGATAAAAACAAAATTAATTCCTATCATTCATATTTCTTATTTTCGAATGAAAGGATTTCGACATTTTAAAATGAATTAATTTAAATATAATTACTGATGTTCCTCGTTCTTCGTTACATGGATGTTTTCATTATAAAAGTATTTATTCGATTACAAATTAATTCGCTAATAGTTTTGAAATAATCATATTATTTTCAAATGAAGTAGTGCCAGAAGCAAGAGGTAATTTATGAGAACATGTAGTCGGCAACCAAACAACTCAATAGCAAAATTACCACTCTTTATCACTTACCTTCTAAAGATCATACACAATATCAAGAACGTGACATTTCAAGGAGAAGTTTTATTTATGTTCAGTTTTAAAACGTTCTAACTTGATATACCTTAGACTATAAATTCTTAGCGTAAGTTATGTTACCCGTAAAAACGATTCTATAATGTAGAATTATAAGGACAATTTGTGTCGGCTTTTTTTGCTGTTGTTGTTCGTCATTTTATAATGTAGGAATGTAGGATCGGTACTTACTATCTAGAAGTATGATGTCTGTAAATTTACTTCAGAGATGGAATTAATTGCAGATGAATACAAGTCAGTGTCTTTTACATTCAAACGTCTTTCAGTCATGTTACCTACCGTCTTAATGGCGGAATCGTCTGCGTTCTCTCCAGCGAAAGAAAAAAGTTCTTTTGCACAGCTTGCAGCGTCATTTGATTATTATCTACGATGCCATCCCATAATAATAAACGTGCATTCTATGAATAAATGATTACGCACGAGATATTTATAATGTATAAACTTATACCTAAGGTAACTAATAAAAAAAAAATCTGAAATGTTTCAGATTTTAAATTACGTCCAAAGGGACGTTTATTTAACATTTTGTGTGTTACCTTTATTTGTTAAATACCATGTTCTTCGCACTTAAACCATAAAATTCAGTTCAACAGCAATATCGCAAAATAATTTTAAATTGAGCATATCTTTAGAAATTTCAGTACACGCTCTCACGCGCTGGAGATAAAAATGTTTTTCTGTACAACGTTGGTATTGCTGGCTTTGAAATCTTTGAGTTTGTTAATGAAAAATTCGTTAAAGTTTTAGAGAATATTGTTACGAATTTCACATTTATTTGGCTATTTATTTAGAACTGTAATTAAAATTCCTTTTTATTTTCCCGTGCAACGCACGCAGACGATTTTTGAAGAGAAAGCTACGTCAAAAAAAAAAAAAAAAAAACATGCATACATTTATGCAGATTTTTCATTTTTTAAAATTTAATGCAGAGCGATAACATTTAGTGGCAACAATTTGAAAAACGCCGTTTTTGTGTTTCCGACGCAAAATCGCAAAACGAAAGTAATAGTCCTTCGGGACTAAATCCCTTTGGACTAAAAATGAAAAATACTATTACTCGAATTCCCGGGCATTCAGCTGTCCTTCAATAAACACTCTCTTTTAATAAACATTCTTTTGCAATAAATACTCTTTTTCACTAATTGTACTCATGATCATTAACAGGTTCAGTCGTTAAAACTTTGTGATAAAGAAAAATATGTAATGGACGCTTCTGAAGACAAATTTTAATTTCTTCACAAATATTATAGGCCCAAATGAGCTTTTTGTTCCTTTGGTATCATTGGAAGAATACCTAAGACACTGAGAAAAATGTGCATTTCTGACATTACAGAACTTAAACAGTCACCATCGCGCAAATATTGTACTTGTCACCTCATAATTTTTCGCTGTAATTGTCAAATTTCGTCAAATTCTCAAATTTTGTCAAATATCATTTCACTAGTTCCATAAGTAGTATACTATATATCGGTCTAATATAATGTAACAGCCCTAACCACAGAAGAAGATAAAAAAAATTATTTTGTCATTAGAAACATCTTTAGCAAACTAGTTCTAATACTTCTTCGTCACGTAAAAAATGGCATGATGTATTTTCATCGCTGGCACCTCCATTCTACAGCCTTCTCATTTCTAAAATAAATAACCAAACACGTGATCTCATTTCATCTAGATTTTCTGCACTCGACAAATTGTCACGTGACTTCATCGTCCATTAAATTTGACACATAAAACAGCATGTTTATAAATAAAAATAATTTTAAAAACATGTCTCATTAGTTACCTCAAAGGAAAATATATCCATAGCCATGATTTATGTACTTTAATACTTATAACTGACCAACATCCAATGTTGAGTATACGAGAATTTTGTTTCGACAATTGTTTTCAGTCTACAAAATTTCAAGAAAACATTATTTTTCTCACTTAAAAAAAAATACTGAAAGGTTTCAGATTTTAAATTATTTAAAATCTCAAACCTTTCAGTTTTAAAATGACGAACAACAATAGCAAAAAAAGCCGACACAAATTATCCTTATAATTCTACATTATAGAATCGTTTTTACGGGTAACATAACTTACGCTAAGAATTTATAGTCTAAGGTATATCAAGTTAGAACGTTTTAAAACTGAACATAAATAAAACTTCTCCTTGAAATGTCACGTTCTTGATATTGTGTATGATCTTTAGAAGGTAAGTGATAAAGAGTGGTAATTTTGCTATTGAGTTGTTTGGTTGCCGACTACATGTTCTCATAAATTACCTCTTGCTTCTGGCACTACTTCATTTGAAAATAATATGATTATTTCAAAACTATTAGCGAATTAATTTGTAATCGAATAAATACTTTTATAATGAAAACATCCATGTAACGAAGAACGAGGAACATCAGTAATTATATTTAAATTAATTCATTTTAAAATGTCGAAATCCTTTCATTCGAAAATAAGAAATATGAATGATAGGAAT
Organism: Stegodyphus mimosarum; assembly: GCA_000611955.2. Classification (NCBI taxonomy): domain Eukaryota; kingdom Metazoa; phylum Arthropoda; class Arachnida; order Araneae; family Eresidae; genus Stegodyphus; species Stegodyphus mimosarum. Next base: position 74,297 of record KK119902.1, on the reverse strand, counting down.
TAATTTTGTTTTTATCTCATTTGCAAATAAACGTTTGAAATTACAAACAAATACTTGCTATTAAATTCCAATACTGAATATGTTTAATATATCAAACGAACTCCTCTTACTGTCACCTCTTCAGCATTTAAAAATTAAACGATGCGTGTTTCTTGATCTTTCTTTCAAGCATACTATTTTTTAAACAGTATTATGTTAAATTTTTAAGTGGGAGAATTAAATTCCCGTTAGACGGTCTCCTGCGGTGGAGATAAAAATGTTTTATTCCGTACAGTGTTGCCACTGCTACCTTTGAAATTTTTGAATTCTTAATTAAAAATTCGTTTTTACAAAATACGAAATCGGTAATAAAGCAAATTCGAAATTAAAAATTCGGGCTTCAAGTTCCACCAAGTTCTGGTGGAGGATTACATGATTCAAAATTTGATGGCTCTAGGTACCGTTGTTTTATCACATTTAGAGAAATATACATACATTTAAGCAGATTCTTCATTATTTAATTTCTTTAAATATACTACAGGGCTGGGATATTCTGTGGCAACAGTTTGAAAAGTGATTCATACTTTTAATGTTTCCAAAGCAAAATCGCATTGCAAAACGAAAACAACAGTCCTTCAGGAACAAAGCCCCTTTGGACTTAAAAAAAAGAAAAGAAAAAAAAAAGGCTGTCAGTAAATGCTTAATAGAGAAGCAGAATGTGCACTGTAACAATAGGTACTTTCTAATATGTTAAATTCAGAACTCAAGCTTAAATTTTATACGCCTTTTTCATATTCTAAACAGGTTTAAGTCGAGAACTGATGTTGCCATTAATGTTATTTTAAACACGCATTAAACAGAAAACTGTAATCATTGTAATGATGTAGTATATTTCATTCAGACCAGTAATGCTTTTAATCATAAATTAACCCTTACACAATAAACAATAACTTAAAAGGTTTGTTATTGCTACTAATATTTCCAAATGAAAGTGTTTGCTTATAATTTATCTGTATTTGACTATATTCCTTTTTAAAGGGAAAATTAACAATATTATATTTAAAGCTTCGCCATCCCCTTTCAGTTTCTCATTGAAATTTAGCAGAAGAATATTAAATGGTAAAGCACAAGAAATAATCTGTGATTGAAATAAAAACAGTACTAATATCATGCTATAATACACTCACTTCTAAAAGTTAAGCACGAAGATTTAAAATGCAAAAAAATGAACAAATACTGCTTTGATTGACACAAAATTCGGCAGGAAAGTAGCATATATATTTATGCATAAAACAAAACTAATAATTATATACAGAAATGAAAACAATATTAAATTTTTGTAAGGTATCAGATAATGACATACTGGAGACTTAAACAGAATTATATATAAAGTGAAAATAAACAGCATAAAGGACATTAATAGGGTATGTGATCCCCCTCATCTGCATACAAAGTTTACACCTTGTGACCATGCTTTCAATTAGGTGGTCAACCACCGCAGAATTAAGCAATCGCCATTCTTCTTGTAGAGCAGTTTCCAGCTCAATAAGAGTGGCTGGAGGTGGGAAACGTGAAGATAGCGCACGGCCGAGAGCATCCCAAAGATTTTCAATGGGATTAAGGTCGGGCGAATATGCTGGCTACGCCATACGCGCAGTCCCTTCACTCTCCAGGTAGTCATCGACGATGTCAGCTCTATGGGGACGAGCGTTATCATCCATTAAAACAAAAGTAGGGCCAACTGCTGCAGCGTACAATCTCACAGTCTGTCATCTGGCTCTAGAGCAAATCTTGACGCATCAGTAAACATGACATTGCTCCAGTCAGACACATTCCAATTGACATGTTCCCGGCACCACTGTAATCGTGCCCCTCTTGATTGGACGGATAAAGGAACGCAAACTCGAGGTACCCGGGCGTACAGTCCACTCATATGTAATCTTGGGCGTACAGTAACTGCAGATATCGCCTTACCAATGGACGCTATAACCATAGATGCCACACGTGCGGAGGTCGCTCTGCGATTCCGCTTGGCTACAATAGCAATATATCGATCTTCCGCGGGGGCTGTAACCCTTGGGCGACCGGCTAGGGGCCTTCGAACAACTGTCTGTGTGGTTTGGAATTGTTTCCATAAACGTGAAATTACAGAATGATGAACGTCGAAGAAAAGAGCAACATCTGTGATCGACTGTCCTGCTTCAATGCGCCCCACAGCAAGCCAGCGCTCAGAATCTTCCATTCGTCTTTTGGAAGCCATAGAAATGCGTATGTCTTGAAAACAAATTGTACGAAAGTTTTAAACGCCTTCTGTCAGCACTTACAATCAACTTCTGTAACCCTTCATAAAGCTGGCTTCTTATAAGACTGCCTTTTTTGCATATTCCTTGACATGAAAGCGCGATTGTCTGTTACCTAACATATTTGCATACTTCCATCTACCTCTGCAGCGAACTGCATCCTCTTCAATTCTGACTGGCTTCCGGAAATTAGCATTTTCCTCTCCATGCTTAACTTTTGGAAGTGAGTGTATCATGCAGTTAACTATGAATGATACTCTATTAGTGAAGTATAATAAGTTTGCTATTAATATGATCTCTGATGATAGAATTTTAAACCGTCCAGATTTAAAACTCACAATCTAAATGAGGGACAATGATTAAATTATTCTGTTATCATTTAAATATTTAGATCGTTTGAAGCCGAAAGTATCTAGATAAAGCATGATTTATTAATATAAAGAGAATAATTATTAATATTAAGAGGATAATGTTTATTAATATAAAGAGTAAAATATTTATCAATATAAAGAGAAGTTTAAATAAATAGCAAGTAAGTAATATGTTCTGGAAATGAACACCATATCTTTGTGCCTAATAGAGAATATATTCAAGGAAAGCTTATAAGAAAATTTTTGCCTTTCCCATTGCGTGCTCTCGTGGTGTAATTGATAGTATTTCCTATTGACACTCGTAAGATCCGGAGTTTGAATCCCGGCAAGTACCTAGATGATTCCTCCCCACACTCCGTACTCCTCACCTTTCCTAAGACCTTGTCGCCCGACTAAAATGCAGTGGCAATAATTCGTCATCACTTGGTTTGGCAAATGGGCCTAGTTCTCCTCTCCCTAATCGACATTTAAGTGAGGAAGAATATATGGAACTTTCGTCTTCCCCATCGCGTAATGGACTTCACAGCATGTCCCGCTAGCAATCAGGAGATTCGAAATTCAAATCCCTACGAGGCATGGCTGATTTTGCTTGTTTAGAAAAACCTTGATAGACTCTACAAGCTGGCTGAGGAACAGTGGATCGCACTTAACGCTAACAATGCTAATTTCTCTTTCTAACTTAACGCTAATTTCTCTTTAGTCGCATACACAGCAAATATCGCCGGAAAGGGAACTCGGAATGGAATTATTAATGATCATTGACTTTAAACATTCACAATTTAGCGTCTTATTAAGAGCGAGAAAAATCAGTTTACCAGTAATTTTTAGAAAAATAAAATATTTGAAAGCATTAAAACATGAGAAAAGTTTGCATTTAGATAATTAACTGGTGAGAAGATCCTAGTTGGCTTCGAGATGGCTTTTATCTACTGCTCAAGATGGATGCAATTAATACACGTAATTAAAAAAAGTTGGAAATTAACATGATTATTTTTGCTACCATTTTACAGTAATATATTCACACAATAAATAATGAAAATTACAATCAAACAGTTTGGGTAAAATAAATCATCTCTATGAATGGAGCTTTTAATTTTCGTAAATGTATTAACTATACAGTTCGGCAACGTTTCAGGAAGCTGTACTTTTAAAACTGAAGCTGCAATATCAAAACATGCGACACATGGAATGAGTCGAGTTTGATTTGAGATTTAATTTGTAACTCATCCCTTTTCCCTTAATGTTCCACTCCCTTTTCTCAAGTGGCACTACATGCCAGTAAGCCCCTTCCCAGGGACCTATTATTAGCTGCTTTGATGATGAGTAAGTAACCAGTTGGGGTGATAGGAAATCAGGCGACAAGTTTCGCAACACGCTTTAGTCGATATTACCCATTAAGATTATATAATATCCCTGATTTCCCCTTCCCTTAGGCTTATTGTGGAAGAGAAGATTAATTATTCTCTTAAACGCGTGGCTACGAGTACCGCAGATATGCGAGGAAAAATCTATACAAGAGCACTTATTCGCGTGTTTAAATGCAAGATCAGTGCATATAATGGCGTTCTAAAGTTTGTAGATGAAACAGCTTATTGTATTCCAAAATTTATCACAATATTCTGAAGAGGACAGACGTTCATAATGGTACCAAAACGGAAGTCCTTTCGATACAAGGTTCCCAAATTTGTGCTATTCAACGGATTTTATGTATAGAAATAATTACAAGCTCCAATTTTATGCACTAAAATAGAAAAAAAAATTTGCCCGTGTTTTGCTTGAAAAGAGTTATAGAGTAGATCTTCAAAAGTTCGTTTCGAATGTCTGACTTGAGAGGACATCACCTTCATCTTACATTAAGCTGATCCTGTCTTCTGCCCACTAAGCCATTAATCTAGGAGAATGGATTATTATACGGTTATGAAGACATTTTAAGCTGCATGCTCTGATAAAAGTAGCAGTATCGTCCGACAAATAATAATAATATAAATTATCAAATATTATGCACTTTTGTTTTCGGTTTATAAAAATGACGAACGATGCTAAAATACAGTTTAGGCACTTTCAAGAGAAGAATTGATTTTGGATATTTTACACCAGTGATTCTCAACCTTTTTCTGTCGCGGCACACTTTTAACGAATTCAAAATTCGGCGGCACACAAAAAAAAAAAAGAAAAGTTTAACTGTTGTTTACTTACCTATAGTACGCTGCGTAAAATAGTTTATGATAATAATTTTGAATGTAAAATAAGATAATATATACTAGAAAAACAGCAGTACGTTTATTAAGGAATTAATTACAAGTTAATAATAAGAATACTTTTAATGGGAAATTTGAGCTTGACGTTTTTTGATAATTTCATTTATATTTGGTCTAAAAAACGACAATGCTAGTCTCATATTGTCCTCTACATTTAACAGTCTCGATCTTTTATTCACTTTTATGTTGATTAATACTGAAAATCCGAATTCGCACAAATAAGATGTAGAAAAGAGTAATAATATTTTTTAAGCTTTTTTGGCCATCATGGGATAATCGCATCTAATGTTTATTCAAAATGAATTAATGGATTCTTCAAAACATTTTAAAATTAAGTCTCGATTATTAGAAAGCGAATTTAATTCTTCCTCTTCTTTCAAAGTTAATTCAAATACAGCAGTATTCGTTATCACAAATGGATTACGAATCCCATTAATTTTTTTTATACCTAAATTTGGGAAATAATGAATAATTCTCTCCTCTAATATTGTCAAATGGTCAATAACAATTTTATGAGTAGTTTTATTAAAATATTTTGGAACTAACTCAAACTTTTCCAAATGCCTTCCTGCGCTTTATTCTTCTATAAAGTTATTTGTTTTTGGAATCCCACCAGCTTATCTGTTGAGCTTAATATATTTTCTTTCGGCTCTTGCATACTTGAATTTATGTTATTAAAAATAACAAAATGTCTGGTAAGTAAGCTAATCTTACATCTGAAGCAATCAGAACTTCTTAAATTATCTACTGAACGTGCGCGAAAATGCTCCAAATTGCGCTCTTTTCCAGAGCATCAAAATCGGCTTGGATACCACAATTGACGCGCTTATTAATGTCTTAAAAACCGAATTTCGCCAATTCTCATGTGTACCGTATACTAGGATTACACCCATTATAATTTTTACTATATATATTTCTAAAATTTGGCGGCACACTTTAAGAATTTCGCCGTACAGTGGTTGAGAATCACTGTTTTACACCATTGCACTTCTTCAATCTTGCTTAGATGCATATGTATACATACGATACAGAAAAATTTCTTAACTCTATTATTTTTTAAATTGTTTTTTAACTTGAGTTTTTAAATTTTAAACGTAATTTAAACTTATCATAATTAAGTAGAATGATGACAGCTAATGAAATCGTTTGATTTCATATTAAGCTATTAAAATTGCTCATGTTAATGAACAAACTCTATGGCAATTTTCATAAGAATTTCGGTATTTCATAATTAAACTAAACAATATTTTTATTCAATAAAAAATAAGGAAAACACTGATTACATTAATGTTTCTGTGCGATTTCTTTTAATTTAAAATGTGTCTTTTCAATCGAACATATTAAGGCACGGCTTAGCCGTGACTCCCGAATCGTATGCGTTGCTATGACTCCTTAAATTCGGCATGCATCATGATAAAAAGAAGTTTTATTTTTGAAATGTCATTCCAACTTGAAACAGAAATTGTGTTCCAACACGCTTGTTGCAACACAAACAATAAGTTTGCTTTTTTTCTTAAATGTATGTATAATACCAATAATAATTTAAGCAATTTAAAATTGTGCGAGAGTTCTGCGACTTAGTAAGTAGCTATAATACTTTTAGAATAGTGATACAATACATCAGCGACACACGGAGTAAATAATACTAAATCTCAGATCTAACTAAATGGTAATAGGAATATGTTTAGCTGTAACTTCCAGTGGAAGAAACAAAACGTATCTGAGAAATCAGTTTGCATTTAATGAATTAATTCAACGATATAGTGTTAACCTTTATTTTGGAATTTTAGTTCTCACGTTAGTTATGTAGGAAAAATTAATTATTAATTTTTGCTTAAAAAAAACTGCTGAATTCGATTATTTTAAACAGCTTTCACGCATCGAATTGCAGTTTCTCTGAGAAACTCTTTTCCATCTCACTAATTCTAGAATCAAGAGTGAACAAAAATCGCTAATTCTGTTTTTCAGATCACTGCATTAATTATCACTCAAATGAAAAGCTTCCTCTCAGTTATAAAGACTATTACATATTCTTTCTCTTTCTCTTAGCTCCTACTAAAATGAGTTGATAATTATAATCAGAATTTTAAAAAATATATATTAAAAGCTAGACGAAAATTTTACTTTTTTTCTATCTTTGAAAAAAAAACTTGTATATCATACGAGCGTACTTTAATGAACATAGCACAAGATTAACAAGAATATTTATTTACCTTTACAGTAAATTAGCACATCAATTATAAAATGTGACATCATTATTAAATTACTTCGAATAATAAAATAAATTACTTATCGAAATTACTATTCGAAAATAAATTACTTATCGCTGCATAAAAAAAATAAACCACCGGCTGAAAATGGATATGAAAAACTTGTCTTTTTGAAGTGGTGGTAGTGGTCTTTCTAGAGTTCGCCCAAATACAAACCAGCGTTTTATTTCAGTTCGTATTACTACATTCATAATATTCAGAGAATTTTTTATTTTTATACATCAGTTTTCTCTGTATATAAGAAACAAGTTGTCTATATAGGATTACCATGATAACAATAAGTTATAAATCTCGGATCTGTACTTGTAAAGAAACACAAATCTTAAAGTCAGTACATAAACAGTAGGCACAATTTAGCTAGTTATGCAAAAAATCTCAATAATCGATTTTAACCGTTACAGAAGTCTCCGGAAAATGACGGTTTGCCATAGGTTGTACCTCTAAGAATAGAATGTGATGGTTTAAAGGTTTGTTATCCGAAATATAATCAATAATTCCAGATTTTTTTTTCATAACGTATCTTTAACACCTACTGCACGCTAACTGGGGTTTTGTTCCATTCGACACGGAGCCTTTTTTAATGCAAGAAAGCCATGTGAATGATGGCGTTACTTACTGTGGTGAAAGCCGTATACAAGCATAACAACACAGAAACTTTATGACTGCCCAAATCAACCTATAATGGACATTCTTTATACATTCATCAACACAAACAATCATTTGCTAAAATCAGTGTAATCGTTTAAGTGTACCCGATGCTTTAAAATTACGACATTTATAAATTCACATATACATAGTGATTTAAAATGATAATGATAAGATGATTTTAAATACTTGCGTTATAGAAAATGCGAATTTTTTTCAAAATACTGCTTACAAAATCAGAACTTTTAAGCGAACGATTGCCTAAATTAAGAAAAATGTTAAGAGATGCCAAGAAGTTGAAAGAAGTATGACTCGAAGAAATGTACTACACTGAAATTCTAGACTGAAGAGAACATTTAAATATTTTGAGAAATACGATTTCTCTGTGAAAATACTTCTCAAGTAACCATCTTATTGATGTCTATTACGCAGCTGATAATTCTACACTTGCGCAGAATTTTACAAAAAGGTATGTGTACGTTATAGCATGTCTAAGCCCGGAACGAAATGATAAATGTATTTTATTTATTAGCATAGCCTATTTTTTTTAAAATAATGATTATTACTAATATAATCACATTCCCACTGTTTTTAGATCATCATATCATTCATTCCTTGAATATATCAGGCTGGCATCACTTTAGCATAAATTAGCCAGTATTTTATCAAAACCCCTTTGACTAGGACAAGCAATTCAAAATGATATTGTGAGAAAATCGCTACTGTTACGATGATCATTTGTTTGTGCATTTTATACGATATTTACACCGCGGAGAAACTGCTTAAAATTCCATTTTATTTATTTACTTATTTATTTTTGCGATGCACGGGAATCTTTACAGAGACTTTTAATCGGATATTGATATAATACTATTTAATACAATTAAATGGTAATTAAATCTTTCATCTGCCAAAAAAAAAAATTTGGTTTTTTAGTCCAAAGGGGCTTTGTCCCTGAAGGAATATTGTTTCCGTTTCGTCATTTTGCGTCGGAAACATTAAATGTAGGTTCACTTTTCAAACTGGTGCCACCAAATATTGCAGCCCCGTATTATATTTAAAGAAATTAAATAATGAAGAATGTGCATAAATGTATGCATGTTTCTCGCATTGCGGTACCTAAAGCCATCGAATTTTGAATGACGTAATCCTACTGCGAATATGGGCATCTGGAAGCCAAAATTCGAAATATGGAATTTGTTTTATTATCGATTTCATATTTTGCAAAACTTTAATGAATTTTTGATTAACAAACTCGAGGATTTCAAAACGAGCAATGGTAACGTTGCACAGAAAAAAGCACTTTTATCTCCAGCGCGTGAGACTGTGTATTGGAAATTCTAAAGATATGCTCAATTTAAAATTATTTTGCGATACTGCTTTTGAACTGAATTTTATGGTTTAGGTACGAAGAACATGATATTTAATAAATAAAGGTAACACACAAAACGTTAAAAAAACTCTGCTTTGGGCGTAATTTTTGTAAAATCTGAAAGCTTTCATATAAAGGTACTTTTTAATTTCGATGTTAAAGTTTCGATTTTTCTCACGGCAAACGTCAGACCTAAACGGCTAGAGCCTAAATTAATGATAATTCTGTCCACATTAACTGGCCAGGTTGGTCATTTGGCTGGTAGTCGGACTACGGGATCTTCCTGCAAGAAAGCTAGTATTGATGTTATCAGTGATGAAGTACTGTCGGAGCTTATCCAGTACTTCTGAGTTCCTGAAGTAAGTTGTGGTTCTAGCCGGAGCACACCGAAGCCCTAAATGAAAGGGCTCCTGCATTATTCCTCTGTGTAAATGAAACACAATTTCAGCGGACAAATTTTACTTTAAAAATAAATACGCGCTTAAAAATAAACATGCCATTATAACTTCCGAAGGCATGCCTGTCTTTCTCCGACGAATAAACACTCTTAAGGAGCTGTTAAGACTTTTAAGGAAAGAAAATCTCTCATCCACATGTCAAAGGCTTATTTCCAATGAATTTATGAGAACAAGAAAAAGAGTTGAATCCCGAAAGTACAAAAAATGGTTACCTTGGTCGTGCAAGTCCAGCGCTAGTGATCCCTCACTGCATAGCTCCTGCAGATTTCAATTACGTAACCAAATAAGGGGAATAAAAATTTTCACTCGCGCAAACCTTACGTTTGTTCTCATATTGCTATCGGATCGGGTTCGGGGGAAATTTTTCTTGCCCAGTTGCATTCTGCTTGGCCGCTACTATTATATCGGTAGGGCTTCGCGTCGAGAAAGTTTGATTTCGGAAGTTACACTTCTCCATTAAAATTACTTCCATACCCTCATATTGTTTCTAGTAATCATTCTACTCTCAGTAGTGACGCTTTGATCGATTTACTTTTTTTTCATTCGTAGGTTTCAAAGAATGGTTTTTCTTTCACTCATCTTTTGAAGTAGTACCTTATAACGTATATTCACGACTTGAATTTAGCCGGAGGCTGGCTAAGTTATTGCTTAGTTTTCTGAACGAAATTTAAGTCCAGCTAAAGCTCTAAATAAGATGAGGCCCGGTATTTTATTTAACTATTTATCATGATTTAATAATTTTTTATATTTTATTGAATTTCAATTTTAATTTAATTATTTTAATTATTAGTCAATTTTATTATTTCATTGGTTATTTTTAGTCCAAAGGGGCAATTTGTCCAGAAGGACTTTTAATTTCGTTTTGGCATTTTGCGTTGATTCACTATAAAACGTTGTTTCACTTTTCAAATTGTTGCCAACAAATATTAGAGCCCTGCATTGTATTTAAAGAAATTAAATAAACATGAATCTGCATAAATGTATGTATGTTTATCGCATTGTGATAAAACAACGGTATCTAGAACTATCAAATTTTGAGTAACTACATTTCCACCCGAATATGGGCATTTGGATACCCTAATATGGAATTTGTTTTATTATCTATTTCACATTTTGTAAAACTTTAACGAATTTTTCGTTAACAAACTCAATGATTTTAAAGCGAGGAATGGCAACACTGTAGAAGAGAAAAAAAAATTATCTCCAGCGCGGGCGACTGTGTATCGAAAATTCTAAATACATGCTCATTTTAAAATTATTTTGTGATATTGCTGTTGAACTGAATTTTATGGTTTAAATGCGAAGAACATGATATTTAATAAATAAAGTAACACACAAAACGTTAAAAAAACGCCCCTTTGGGTGTAATGTAAAATCTGAAAGCCTTCAGATTTTTATTTTGCTTTTTTATATTTATTTATTTATTCATTTCCCCCCTTTTTCCTGACGACCTTTCATAGGGCTCCGGCACTTCTGACTATAGAAATTAAACCCTGAGTATTGAAAATTTGATCGGCAGAAACATATCTATAAAAAGAATTAAGTAGACTGATAGACGCATTAAAAAAATACAAAGGGTTCCTATTCTCAACGATATATGAAAATACATTTTTTAACTATTTTCTTTTAATCGAACAACTGCACACAACCTAATATACAAAACAAATTTATCCAGCTAACAGCAAAATAGTAAGTTTCATACAGCATAATTCAGTTTACTAGCGATAGTTAAAAAATTATGAAAGTTAATTCTTCAAATCAGAATATTTTACTTTTTTTAGTCTTGAAGGTAATACCGAACACTCAGAAATTATTATTATATAGCCATAAAATAAATAATAGAAATTACAAAAACTTGAGAATAATTTTTCTAATTTTTAAATCTCGTAAGATCAAGAAAATGATCCTCTTTCATATAAACAGAATTAAAATAATAAATTTCAGCAAGCCAAACAAGTTATCCTGAGATGTTAACAATAAGTATCTTCGGTATCAAAAGGAAGATCCGTTTAGAAAGAATGTTGAGGACAAAGGGAGGGGGAAAAAACTTCTGATTCCACGAGATTTCAGGCTACGATTCTCAAAACTCATGCGTTCTTAAAATATCCACGGAACACAATGCAAAGATTCGTATATTTTCTTCCTTTAAAAAACTGGGAGCTATAAGAGGGCCCGGCATCCTTAAAAACGATTTTAAGAGGCTATTAGAAAGACGAAATCTCTCCACGACAAAATAAGCTCGTAAGTCCCAATCGATAAATGATTAAGCTCTTTGTAGACCACCCCTGCATATCTGATCCATTTAAAATTGTCAATTGTAGGCGTAAAAAGGATTAATACTTTCCGATCACTCAACGTTTCGCGCCCTGTTGACACAATTATCGCTCTTCAGGAAGCTCTACACCTTGCGATAAGTCAGGTTTGGCTTGTAATCGCCACTCTCTTCCCTTTTTTTTTAAAAGGTATGCCAACCTGCCTAGAACAAATTCTTGGTGTTCACAGTTTTGCGGGTTTTCATCCGGACAATCTCTGTTTTTCAAAAGATTGTATGATTGCATGACTATCTGGTGTTTCAAAGACTACTGCTGAAATTCTGATACCTGAAAATAAACAGAAGAGTTCAGTTTCACAAAACGAACATCAGACTACAAGTGCCGTTTTGGTGAAGAGATTTTAAAATTCAAAGAGTTTAATTCTCTCTTAATTCTCAAAGAGTTTAATTCTCTCTTAATTCTGTTTCAAAGACTACTGCTGAAATTCTGATACCTGAAAATAAACAGAAGAGTTCAGTTTCACAAAACGAACATCAGACTACAAGTGCCGTTTTGGTGAAGAGATTTTAAAATTCAAAGAGTTTAATTCTCTCCTAATGGAGGAACTGTTGCTCTTGTCCGTTTCAGCAGTATTTCTTACACACGTTTGAAAACTGTTTGATTGTCTGTGCTTTCTTACATGCAATTGTATTAATTTGACAGGAAGTAGCTTTTAATTTTTATAAATTGTTTTTTTACTGTATGTCATGTGTATATGTACTGCATTTATATCAGTGGTCAAAAACTGGCGGGCCACGGACTGCATATAACCCTCGAAGCAATTTTACACAGCCCACGAACAAATTTGACTTATGTATTTATCGTAAATACGGCGTTCATAGTTTCACAAGTGTAGAGATAATGGACAGAGCTTATGTGCACGATTGGGTAGGATACGAACTGCGCAAAATTTAATTGAAGATTCCCCTTCTTATCTAATCAGAAGTGCCAACTTCCGCACAAGAAACAATAGCAGCCCCACCTTACCACGTTATATACGAAGTCTGAAACAGAACAAAGAAAAACCCACCAACTGCGCGATTTTGGATTTTGCTTTTCTTCGCAAGAAGATGGATGCTACGAGAAGTCATTTATCCTTATTATATCTATAACACACATAATAAGGTTTTTGATTATATATATATATAACCTTCGGTTATATATATATACCCGACGAAGGTTACCCGACGGGTAACCTTCTCATTCGTCCAGAAAGTTTTAGGCGGAACTATGCCTTCACTACGTCACCTCCCCCTGTAGGTTTAGGATTGCAAAGATTTCTTAGCTTAACTTACAGCCCCGTAGAATTACTTTGCTTTCTATAAATTCAACACGTTTCAAGAAGGTGAGTCTTAATTTTTTAATTTTTATAATTTTTATTTCTTCTTGCAGAAACATTTTACACAAAAGTGTACGTTTTTTCCACCAAGTTTAATATATTTTAAGTACTTCTTTCTTCAAATTTAACAGCTTCATTACTTTAAGCAAGAGGGCCCCCATTTTTTAGATTTTCTTGATTTCTTCGGTTGTAATATAGGACTAATAGTGTTTCAGAAATTAACTATAAATTATAATTGATGATTTGTGGTTTCATCCTCTCTAATACTATTTATAAATTTAGTTTTCTGTAAATTTTTGAGGTCTTGAGGCGTTTTTAAAATTATTCGTTACCTAGATGCCTCTTTTTATTCTTTAATTCTAATTAATTCTTGTTTTGTTTTGTAATACTTTTCTTCCACGCGTAGGGAAAAGGGGCGTCTAATTGAGACGATTTAGATTAATATAGGAAGATGTAATAGATATTAAGAGTTTGTCAATTAATTGACGCGGTATTGTCTCAATTAGTCGTCAGTTGAAACGCGTGGAAGTAATATTTCAGCGAAAGGGGCACAGTTCTTTTCCCCTGACGAGACAACTATGCAACTCTCGCTGAGATATTACCATTTTCTATTGTATACTTTGTTTTTATTGCAACTTCAGCTTTTCCCAATTTTGCCCATAAATTACAATTTTCTAAGCATTATTTGAGATATATTTTCATGTGAATCTTTACTTAGGATTCTAAGTTTTAATTGTATTTAATGTGTAATTTTGGCACTAACGTGCTTCTTCGAATAGGATTTCAGAGGGTTTAGGATGTACTATGGCTTTTGGCATTCTTACTTGTTAATAATATATATATATATATAAATCTATCAAATATCGGATTTGCAGCGCACCTTAAATCAGTTTTCTTGTCTAAATATTAATAAATCTTCTTAAGTAGTATATAATAGTTTTAACTTTAAAATTTACCAGTTTAGGTAAATAGTTCTAATTTAATTTAAAAGATCCTCTTGATTAAATCTAAAAAGGAGGTTTGTTAAGCGGTTATAAATTCACACCAATATTATTGTAATAGATGCCCTATTAAGCTTTCCATTTTTAATCATTGCAGTTATTTAATTTTCTTACAAATTCCATATTTTAATAGTAGAAACCGTTTATTTATTTATTTATTCTTTTTTTCAATTACTATAACCGTATTTCACTCTTCTCTTCTTTCGACTTTCGAACTTCCTTTATTCATATCTTGGGATTTCAACTTCTCCTCTTCATCATTTCTTTTTCATATATTGCTATATGGTATTCAAGTTTTCATGTACCTAGAATTTGTATATTGTTGTATTGTATTTATGTCAACTTATATTTAAATGATAATTTTCATAAACTTTTGCCTCATAATTCCAGTTAACGGAAGCTTGGTATAGATCAATCTTGAATATGCAGCTTATTTTCCAATCTAGTTTCAGGTTTAATTATTTACAAAATTAATATCTTCAGGTTTAATTATTTATTTCAAATTATTTGTAAAGAAAGATGATCGCTAAAGCACGTTGTTTCCCGATTTATAATATACCTCATTTATAAATTTTATAAAATTTTGCGGCAGTGTTGGAATTAACAGTAAATACTCCTAATGCTATACATTTAGACTACAAGGATTTAAATTGCCATTTCCTTCTTCACTGATGCTTTTATGTTATATGCCTAATATTTCATAATGGCATACAGATAAGTTTAACTCATTTACCAAACATGTAAATCTATATATTATGAATATCGTATTTTCTCTCTCTTTTCTTTACTATATTTTTCAACATAAAGCATTTGATCAGCCTAATTTCAAGAGGTCGTACAACCAAGCGATAAAGTCACTAAAAATTGGCAGTTTGACGGGAATTTCAAATCCCAGTGATACTACCTAACTCTTTCTTTCTCTATACATATTTAATAATTTAACATTTAATATTTAAAATCTAATATTTAATTAATATTTAATATGGGAAACTACATTGTAAAGTATGAAATAATTCAGTTTACGAAGTAAAAATATTTTTAAAATTTAATCTTTAAAAATACTACAAAGTTTTATTTACAGGTAATTTTCCGCGTTACCTTATCAAATCCCATTAATAAGAAGGAAAGTAGGTAAGGAAATAAACTCGGTTTCTATGATCGTCACCTTATGCAAATTATACACACGTTTTTCTAAAAACACAGACTTTATACGGATATCAATAAATTATGGATTATTTCTCCATCTAATTTGCGTAACATTTTTATTCCGGAATTTTCCTGAAAATACTAAGTACTATCCTTTAACACATTTATTCCGGAACTATAGTACCTAATAATCGTTCGAACGCAGTTAACTATATTAACTTATCCAGTTTAGTTTAAACACCACGGCTATTATTATCAAAGAAAGATATTAAATCAAAAATATAATTAACAGATGTAATTTATGAGAAAGATAATTCGTATGCTTTACATTTATCTAATTTCTAATGCTATTTATTCTCTAGTACTGTAAATAATGAAATGTATTCCCAGTGCTAATATGTGTGTTTACTAATACCTTTTATTTTCTCTGCTAGCTCTTACATTTATCACTATTATTCAAGTAATTAACATGCTTAAGATTAGATATTCCTTATCTAATCTTATTGAATAATAATTAATCTTAATTACAAGTAAAGAATATCTTGTAAGAATAATTCGAAGAAAGAGTAAAGTAGTAATATTAGTAAAGGATTTCTAATTAGATATTCTTTATTTGTTCTTGTGATATATAATCCTATTTCTCCATTTTTCTCTTCCTGTTGGCTGCTTTTGGTTTCGAAAAGTAAAACTAGATAGTAACCCGCAGCTTTTTCAAAGAAAGGGGTCTCCTTCGGAAGAAAAACCTTTATTCGCGCAGTTGAGCTGTAGGCAGACAAGGGAGAGGAGATTTCAACTCGCGCAGTTAGGTTATACCGCATAATTGTTACTGAAAGAAAACGCAACAAAATGAATAGGTTGGGGCTTTGTCCCGCATACATATATACTAAACCACGTACCAACCAGAACTTCTCATTCAGAACTATCAGTCAATTTAGTTTGCCAGCCAGTAGCGCTTCAGTATTCTGGGGTTTCCATGTTTTTTCTACTGAGTTTCTACTTCTAACACTTTCCTTAAGTTTGTCACTAGCTGATTAGTTGTATGTACAGGTGGCACATTCTTATTGCTACGTAATGAGACAAACTAACACAGGACTATCTAAAGCAATTAACAGCTATACTGTATATTACTACTGATAATCAATTATGTAATACTCGAAGATGACAGGCTTATTAAACCATTTTCTCCGCACCTATTAGGTGATCATAACTTTGTTTCCTAATTAGTAGTTCATTGTTAATTATTCATATTTCTATTCTTTTCCATGTTTCGCTTTATAAGTTGTGATCATTAACGCACGTTTGATTAGTAGACACGTTTCTGCTTTACCTTACATTTGTATGTATGGGTGTTCTTAGTGTTTCAGAATTTAAAACTCTGCACTATTACATATTTGCAATTTTTCATGACCATACCAATGTTGTACTAGTTTCATTTTACTTCTTGACTGCCTCCCAAAAGGGGAAGTTGTTAGTGACTCTGACTGCCGTACCAAAGGGCATGGATTCGAATCTCATAGAAGGCATGGATGTAAAATCTTTGTCTCTTCATAGGAGGCAACAATGGCTCACCTGTTGAGAGCGTCCATAATAAAGTGAGTACCACTTCAGACCTTACTGATTGCCAACGCCTATAATGACTATTTAACTATCTAGATTTATTTAGAATTATCCAAATTATTTAGAATCCCTTTAACGTAAATAAAATGAGTAACGTAAATGGCACTATAATGTAACGCCGTTCAGGGAAAAAAAATAATACATCTGAAAGGTTTCAAATTTTAAATTACGTCCAAAGGGGTGTTTTTTTAAACATTTTGTTTGCTACCTTTATTTATTAAATATCATGTTCTTCGCACTTAACCATAAAATTCAGTTCAAGAGCAATATCGCAAAATAATTCTAAATTGAGCATATCTTTAGAATTTGCGATATACAGTCTCACGAGATGGAGATAAAAATACTTTTTCTGCACAACGTTGCCATGGCTAGCTTTGAACTCCTTGAGTTTGTTAATCAAAAATTCGTTAAAATTTTACAAAATGTGAAATCGATAATGAAACAAATTCCAAATTTGGACTTCCAGATGCCCATATTCGCAGTAGGATTACGTCATTCAAAATTGGATGGCTGTAGGTACCGTTATTTTATCACATTGCGAGAAACATATATACATTTATGCAGATTTTTTATTATTTAATTTCTTCAAATATAATACAGGCGAGAATATTTGGTAGCAACAATTTGAAAAGTGAAACGGACATTCAGATGGATTTAACGCAAAATCGCAAAACGAAAGCAATAGTCCCTCAGGAACAAAGTCCCTTTCGACTAAAAATGAAAAGAAATTAAGAACTGGGGAAATGTCCCACCACTGTCATTTAGAATACCTTGCTCCTATTTCTGAAGACAGATATTCCGCGAAAAGAATACGTAAAGAAAACAGGCAAATGACAGCAATACAGATATCGGTGAGTATTATTTCAGAAATAGCATTCTAAGGAGAACATCAACGAAATTAGATGATTTTGTATAACTGTGAATTTTTTAGTAATGTTCTCAGGTTTCGTTTTTCTCTTTAAGAGAACAACATTAATAGTGTAATTCTATTTGTAAAGTAATCACTTCGGAAATTTATCTACGAGCTGATAATCTCTCTAGCTCTGTTTAATCTGCTCTATACTGACAGTTAAAAAACTCAATATCTAAGAAAGAAAAACCCTGAATACAAAAATTTCTGAGTTATACCCAAGGAATCCAGATGCATAAGGATAGAACTAAAATTTAAGAAAGTGATTTCAATTCTAATTGCATGAAAAAAATTTTACAG
>KK119902.1:34925-51278 GCA_000611955.2 Stegodyphus mimosarum | reverse complement strand
AAGAAAAATATCCAGTATAGATAACCATAATTAATACATAATAGTTTGTAATAAACTTGAATCAATTATTCTCTCATGGGAAATCTTTATTCTATTTGAACAACTCATTTGACCGAGAGAGCATAAAATTATTTATACGTTCTACTAATTTTGGGTACTTCCGGAAAATCCCTTCGACCACAAGAGACGGCGCCAGTCGCACCAAACCAAAAAACCCAAATACAAGAAAAAACGTTCTATTCTTATTTTTCTTTCAAATTTATTATTAGTCCAAAGGGGCTTTGTCCCTGAAGGACTATTGTTTTCGTTTTGTGATTTTGCGTTGGAACTATTAAAAGTCTGAATCACTTTTCAAACTGTTGCCACCAAATCTTGCAGCCCTGTATCATATTTAAAGAAATTAAATAACGAAGAATCTGCATAAATGTATGTATATTTCTCCAAATGTGATAAAACAACGAACGGTACCTAGAGCCATTCGATTTCGAATAACGTACGTTTTCACCCGAATGTGCGCATCTGGAAGCCCGAAATTTGGAATTTGTATTATTACCTATTTCATATTTTGTAAAACTTTGACGAATTTTTGATGAACAAACTCAAACGATTTAAAAGTGAGCAATAGCAACAACTTTTTATCTAAAGCGCGCGGAACTGTGTATCGGAAATACGCATTTTAAAATTATTTTGCGATATTGCTGTTGAACTGAATTTTATGGTTTAAGTGCGAAGAACACGATATTTAATAAATAAAGGTAACACACAAAAAGTTAAAAAACGCCCCTTTGGACGTAATTTAAAATCTGAAACTTTTCAGATTTTTTTATTATCATTTATTTATATTTAATTTTTCATTAAAAAGTTCTATTACTTTTTTCATAATCGAAATATCGTGGCCATTAACACATTTTTTTGAGGCCGGTAAGATTCCATAACTTTGGAAATATTCAACAATATGCTTTTCTGTAGTAGGCAGGTCCCAAGTTTTAATCTCTTTTCCTCCTTCCCCCCCCAAAATGGGTGATAGAGGGGAAAAAAGGAGTCTTTACTCAATAATTATAATAAATAATAGAATAATAATTAACACATGTCATCAAGGTTACACAAAACCCAGCGTGTTTGAAGAAGACTTTTCCATTTTTGGGAAAAAATCGCGTAGTTTGACCTTTTTTCTTTAATAGGCAAAAATGGTCGACGGGTTTTTACGTAAGTACCTAATCTTGTTTTGATTAATATGATCTGATTATAAAGGTTTCTTTATTTCCCGAAAATGTAATACGTACAGGATCCGATATTTTTAAGTTATTAGATTAAAGTGGTTGAAAAAAAGAAGGTATATTCTATTAAAGACAGCTCTCAGTACCTTACAGAAATAAGTAAAATAGTAATATACGTTATAAAAATTACTACGAGACTAGTCGGGGTAATATATACTTTTACTACTGGTAATTCACATGTGTTTTAAGGAGAAGCCATTACAGATTTCTTCATTCAGATAATTTAGTTCACTAGCAGCTGAATGGTAAAGTCGCTGAACACTGACAGTTCAATCCAGGTTCGACTCAGGTCAGCATCGAGCTAGCTTTATAAGCGTTTTCGCGGTATTTCCCATGTGTAACATGTATACAAGCCAATTTCCTTTAGAGACTCTTCCACCAAGGCATTCCTCCCCTAAGGCAGATAGCCCTGACATGCTTTGCATAATAATAATAAAAAAAAATCAAATCAAACTATTCATTTTGCTAGTTTGACAATCGAGGGATACAGATTTTTTAAATAGTAAGCTTACAAATTGTATTTGAGTCACGGACAGTTTTCTGGTCTTACGAATATATAACACAAGCACAAACAGGAGCAATTTTTACTTCCGTGTACGAAGTAAAAAGGAAGTATTGTAATCGCGAAAAATTTCGGGTACCATATTTCAACGAAAATATCTATTTTGACCGTTATCGAATGGAATTTTACGATGTTTTTGAGAGACATCCGTACGTAAGGACAGAATAAAGGACTCTTCCCCCCCCCAAATAATTATAAAACTGATTTAAAATGGATTCTGAAGAGATTTTTTTCATGGCTTCTGTGCGTACGTATGTAAGTGAATAACTCAAAAACGAGTAGCCTCAGAGCGTTGAAATTTTGTATGTAGGACTACTTTAATATGCAGATGTGCACCTCCTATTTTGGTTGCAATCGGCCTCACCAAAGGTATATAAATTTATGTATATATATATATATATATATATATCCACTTTGTTACTCGGCTCAGTGAGTTCAGTTTTTTTATTCTTATATGTTGGTAAATTGTGCATTTTTTGCTATAAAAATGATTGAATTATGTTGTTCTTATCTTCCGGTTAAGGTTTCTATGCCTATAGTAAATCTGCATGCAATAATTGCAGAATTATCAACAATTTAAAAGTTTATTAAGTTTCGGCTAAGCCTAATTTTTGGTTATGATAGCGGCCATATTTGTTTACTTTTGAAGCTTAGCAGAATAGTTGATTTGGTGACAATTTAGAGAAATTAAGCTTCGTAACAATAAAGACAACGCCTTCCTTTATTATTGCGAATTAAATCATGCTTAATCCATTCTGGAAATTATTCGAGGAAATAAGTGTTTAAGATTTACATCGTAATTTTTAATATAGATATTTTGAGTTTTTATGTATTTTTGCCTTATCGCGAAGTGAGAACTGAATTAATTGAATGAGAAATTTCTTTTACACATTGCCTTAGATTTATTATAGTATTTGAATAGAACATATGGCAACGATTAGGTAATTCTACAGATCATATACATAATTTTTTTTGCATTCTGATGAGTTATAAAATGAATGAGATGTAACGCTGTTAAATGAGCATAGCACCGAAGTGTGGTTATGGTAAATAAATATAGTAAACTTTAAAGGAATGCATTTATTATATTATGGTTGATGCGCTACCGACGAAGTAGATTTAATTCAAAATTCGTTAACTGTTAATTCAATATGTTTAAATGAAATGCAGGAAAATTGCGTATAATTTAATATTCCATACAAGGAAGTCCTGTGGTGTACACATCAGATCTTTTTCAACTACAGTTATGACACCTTTTGTACACAGAACAATGATAAAATTTGTGAAATAATTATTTCTTATATTCTTCGCGAAACTATGGTTACATATATATATATATATATATACGATATATAATTATTATAAAAAATCAAATATTTATGTAATCAAATTTCCTCAGTTTAATCTTTGAGAATCCCAAATGTATGTATTATGATGATCCACTCATTAAGCAATTTAAGATTTAGCGTAACTTTTCATCTATATGTCATTGTTCTAGATGAAAAGATATGAGTACAAGCTTATACAAGAAATGAAAACGATATGAATTGAACGAATGAGAACTGAGATGTTATGGATATTTTCGAAGGAGATATACAAAGTCAGGTATTTATAGGTGGTCTAAGACCACCTGAAATTTTCGGTGGCTGAGCAAAGTAACCGCAAACTCCGTTGGTTATTTTAAGATTCGCGTGGCTTCTAAAAATGAATCGAAGCCGCCATCTCTCAAAAAACACCGCCCCTTTGTATAGGAACCGGATAAAGTTCAGTCCTGCTCATTGATCTCCATGTATATGTATATACCCTGCCCTAATGATACTACAAAAGAAAACGCTACCACAAGTTTCCTTTCTGGTGAATAGGGTTGCCAAAATCTTGCCGTTTTCAATGCAATTGTTAACCCGATAGGTAGCCAGCTTTTAGCGTTTGAAATAGTAAAAAGCTAAGGAAATTATGAGGCTAGCACAAAATGCAATAAAAAACGTTCCTTGATGTAGCAAGGAAATGTTGATTCGTAAATAAACATTTGAATATATATTTTTGCAATAAAAAACGTTCCTTTATGTAGCAAGGAAATGTTGATTCGTAAATACACATTTGAATACATATTTTTAAGAACGGTGCAAGAGAATGCGAAATAGTTTTTAAAAAAATTACAAGACATAATTGAAAGTTAAAGTAATTCGTTGCAATATGTATAGGTTTTGCTGCTTTTATATTTAATGGAAAATTATATGTAAAAAAAGAGAAACAGCAGAAAAAAATTTGTCATCAACACATGAAAATCAGTATTTTAAAAAACTCACAAACTGCCAATCATAATAACAATAATAAACCTTCAAGAAATAATATTAGAGCAGAAGAAAAATGCTGAACGCGGAACAAATAAGCAAAAATATTTCGCGCTCAGAAATATTTGGATTCCTATGCTATCGAACTGGCTGGCTGTGTAGTTAGGTTTTCTAATGCATAACACGAATACAAGTCGGTTTCCATTAAAAAAATTCTCCACGAAGGCATCCTTTCTCTTACGCTGATAGTTCATTCAAAATTCATTCATTCAAATTACGTCATTCAAAATTCGATGGCTCTAGGTACCGTCGTTTTATCACATTGCAAGAAACATACCTACGTTTATGTAGATTTTTCATTATTTAATTTCATTAAATATAATACAGGGCGATAATATTTAATGGCAACAATTTGAAAAGTGAAACGGGCATTCAGAGTGAATCGCTACAAAGCGAAAACAATAGGGTTTCAGGGGCAAAGCCCTTTTGGACTAAAAAACTGCCTTCCATGACAGAAAATATTTAGAGTTCCATGAGCTTACGCATTTCGGGAAGAACACAAAATTATCATAAATTAAATAATAAGATATATATATAAGGCTAAAATTTTATTTCAAGTTCACAAATGATTCAAGATAATATGATATAAATTAAGAGGAAATTTTTGAATTTTATACTTTATCTGACCATTATTCATAATTATACATGAAGATTTTTTATTATTTTTATTGTTTTTACATTCAGTTCTTCATAATGTTTTTATAAACCCTAGTCGTAAATTTTTAATAGCGCGATGTTTTGTACATAAATTACAAAATTTTAATCAAGAAAATAATTAAAATTAATTTTAATCAGGAAAATAATTCAAAGTTATTTTCTTGATCTAATAATTACTCAATTTAAATTTAAAAGCCAGGCCGACTTTTTAAAAACAATTAATAAAAATTAAATTGCCACATACTGGAACAAATACTTTTAAAGCATGACGAAGATGCAATGGTATATTCACCTTCAAGCGATAATTACGCCAAAAGCGATATATAGCCAAACCTCCCGATCATGGACTATGAAGACCACCGCTAATCCCTCTAATACAGACACGCATTGTAGAGCGGCATGTTTATTGGCACGGAAAATCCCCTCAATGGGGAATTTTGAACAAAGAGTAGACCGCCCCAGAGCTTCATGCAATGGACTCCACTCACGAATCCAGATGTCTCAATATCGAAATAGCGAAAGAGAAGGCAACTTTGTCTTGTATACACGGCCTTAATACAAAGCCATCCAAGACTCTTGTAGCTATATTAGAATACAACTATTGTGAGCTTTCAGGAATGTTTTTGTCTCCTATGATAACACGTGTCTTCTATTTTGCTCTACAAAAAAGCACTGTTTGATCTTTAGTTTTGTTCAAAACTTTTATGCTCTGAATAAAAATGGTAGCCTAGTCGTATAATATCATTCTTGAAATGTGGTATTCAAATGTTCATTTACTACGAAGCAGCTTATTCCCATTGAAAGTCAAGGTAAAGTTAGAACAACAAATGAGAGTTTGTTGTCCTTTCAGTTCTTACTTTTCGTGGTTAACAGGAAATCTAGCTGGACATGTCAAAGTCGTAAGTTTCATGAGCTGCATAATCCAACTCAGGCAACTATTCTTAAAACTAGCTTTTCGCGCTTTATTGCAGTCAAACGAAATATACAGATCTGTTTTGCAAAACAATTGATAACAAATGCATCTTTTCCGTGCAGTCAACCGTGGAAGAAAAGTCTGTCATGTGAGCTGCAGTTTTCCATGAAATTTTAGTAACAGTGAGCATTAATAAATGGCTTCTACAGAGTGACCGTGTTTGGCCACAGAGCTTTATTTTCCTATTAGGAGTTTTACACAACTTCACAGTCTTAATAACAACTTTTTACAAAATATTTAGGCTTGGTATTGACTTAACCTAAAATTCTTGCAATACACATAAATATATATCTGGCTATTTGACTAAAATGTTTCAAAAAGCATATCTGGTGTTTATCTTTTCCATTTATAACTTCTAATAAAACAGCCGGTAAATCTGCTGCAAAGAAAAGCGTAAAGCCAAAAGGACAGTCAGATAAAATGGAAAAACACTAATATAATCGATTGTTGCACGCTGATTAACAGAAAGTGAGTCACAAAAGGCTACATGCACCATGACATAACACAATACTGAAGAAAGAATAAGGCACAGAACCATGATTTATCGGTAAAACAGAAACATCTTTTCAGAAAGATGAAATATTCAATAGAAATTTTACAAAATTGAAATAATTAAGCAGAAAAAATATTATTTAAACTTAAGCTATTTCCCAGAATTCTAAATACATAGATTGTCGCTGGATCCCCTTCCCTCATTAGTTTAGTCGTAATAGCATTTTGTGGCATATTCTGTTGATTCTGCAACCTTCTGAAATCTCTATAGGCTTTGAGAAAACAGGTTTTGGGTACTTCCCTTGCGCAGTTTTGCTCCAGGTTTTTCCTGCAAGATATCCATCTTTCAATGAGTTCCGTTTCTCAAGTTAAATTTCTTGGCTTACCATAAGCCGAGCGGTAAAATTCCTGAACACTGGTAGTTTGGTCCGGGGTTCGAATCCCGCAAATGGGTTGGCTGCTCAGGCGCTTTAGTGGTTTTCTACATGTGTAACGAGTTAATAAGAGCCAGTTTCCCTTAAAAAGTCCTCCCTCCTTTCCGTGTACTGCGTTAAGGCGAAACACGTAAATAATAATAATACATGAGTGAAACAGTTAAATTTCTTAACTTATTCGCACAATCTCATCCTACGTATACTTAGTAAGTGCAACTGAAACATGACGTAAAAGCTGTTTTTACAATCCAAGTGTCGTATTTAAAATTGCAAGCATTCGGCAAACCTAGAAGTTGTTCCAGGTTTTTGATAATTTGCAGATTTTTATAGAAAAAATGAGATTTTTTTTTCTTTTCTTATTAATTGTTTCTCTTCTTGGAGAGTAAGGCAGGACAGATGGTTTCTTATTTTATTTTAGAGTCACACTCAGACCAATTTTAGCAAGAGTATACATGCATTGCCTTCATTATTTTAGTGAATCTTTTCCAGTGGAAAGTGTTAAAGACACTATTATGTTTTACTGTATTTTGCACCTTTCTACTAGTTGTCGAGGAATAAAGCAGAAGCAATGTATTGTTTCCAGGCATACGGTATTTTGCCAGAAATTCGCGAACATGCCTTCTTATTCAGCAAAGTTCATATGAAGATAGATGCACAAAAGGCTTTTAACACATGAAACAAAATCGCATGATGTAACAATCGCATACGGAAACTCTTGCAATCAACTTAGTCAGTCTCAAGAAATAGAACCTGAGCCAGATAACCATATAACATTTCGCGGTTTTTGTTGTACGATCACTTGCCGGCTTACATTTTACTGAAGATGCAAAGGAAATAACAGAAACTTCTAGGTATATAACGGGGTTGAGCAATCCGACGATCGCGGCATAAATTTGTTTCATTTAACATTTTTCTCGTGCACTGGTACATAGCTATGTCGCCCGTAAAATGGAAACTTGCTTCTTCTTACGAAATAGTTCGCCTACATATGTCATCTGAATCTTACTGTTTAATTAAATGAGCTATTACATCATGCTGAATGTTTTAAGCAGCTCTCAAGATAAAAAATATTCCATATCTCAAAAACACTTGATTCCAAACTTGCTAATTAATATGAAACGTATTAGTAGCTGAAGATGCGCTGCATCGGCAGTTATGTTTCAAATTCGACTCCGTTAACGGAAAGTGTCGGCTACATTACACTTTTTCTAGTTTTCATTGTAACGCATTACAAACATTCTTTTAGAATTCCTCCAGGAAGACGTCCCTTTTTTTCCCTAGCCAAATAATCCTCGAATGCCTTTTTAAACTTAGTACACCGTTGTTTGCTCCTTATCTGAAAATTGCAGGAGAGTTACACGTTTAATTTTGTATTTCCTTTTCTGTGTTCTTAGCTTCATCACTTTTCAACATTTTGAAAAAAAAAAAGAAACTGTTAAAAATCTATTTTTGTTTGTTTATTACCTTTTCCATAATACAATTAATGAACCTTTTGAGATTGCCTAAAAAACGACGAAATATTATCTTGCAGATACTCCGTCAACAACGATATATTAACTGATTAACCAACAAGTGGCAATATTTCGTGCCTTAACCAAGACGCCTATATTATTATTATATGACGCACGCCCACATTAAACAAAACTCTACTCTTTCCATCCCTTACAAAAATGGAGTATGTAAAATATTATTTCATTATGTTCAGATTATTTTTTTATTAGTATGATTTTAAAATCTTTGTGCTATATATGTAAAAATATAGCACAAAATAAAAAATATATAAAGATAAAAAAATATATAAATCAAAATTATAACTTAATTCCGCATTTTAATTTGGATACTTCCCCTCTTCATTCTAAAAATCGTAATAACTTTTTCTAGACTGTATCACTTCTAGAATAGACCACATCATAAGGCTTTTACTTAACGATGATGACGTAGTTTATTCGAAACTTAAACAAAACAAAAACTTTCTGTTAATAAGCCTCCATAACGGATAACTATGTACTTGCTTTCTGCACCTCGGGCTAGACAGACTGCTGCTTCCTGCTTCTCTTATTACCGCAAAGCTATCAAAAAGTAAAACATTTGAAATAGGCACGATTAGAGTGCCAAGTGATTTGAGACTGCAAATGTCAATTGAAATAAAACGGAATATTTAATCTGCCTTGTCTGGCAAGTTTACACTTCATTATGGTTCAGCACCTGTCTACGCTATCAATATTCCTACATCATTCCATCTAATACATTTAAGTATGTTTTATTACATAAAAAGACCTACAATGGACGATGTGGCTAAAAACAAGGCACACTGATACCTTTTATTGGTTTCTTCGGCTGGCCGGCCAGTTTGACCAAAGAACCTCTATGTAAAGAAGGAAAGGCTCCATAGACGTAATGTAAACCACTTTGTCTGCAACGCCGCTACAAAGAAAAGGGAACATTCGCCAAGGGATTTGGCGACGGAATCTGTTGGCGAGAATTTCCCCTCTGTGATATGCCGGTTCTTTGGTACCTAGCCGACATTTTCCCACTCCGCGACGTGTATAGGAAATTGAGGAACACGGGTTAAGATGAATGGTTCTTTGACTTGTCGCGATAATTTAAACTCGGAAATGGTGAAATATTAGATGAAGTTTCATTTTCACTGGCTGTTGAACTTCCATTGTCCATATCGCTACTTGAAACCAAAGAACCTATTCTTTGTTTAAACTCTTGCTAAACGTAACGGTCGAACCTGTCCAAACCAACTTCGACATTCAGCTTCGAGCTTTGGCGCTTTTTTGGCGACAGATATTTCACGCATGCGCAGTTGTTTCCCTTTTCGTTGGAAGGGAGCCACTTCTGCTTCTGCGAAGTTTTCCTTCTTAACAGTACATATTCTTTGGTTTGACTACACTTCTTCTCATGTTAACGCAAGTACATGCAAGTTTTTCATGGAACACATGATAATCTACCAGAAATTATGCAATTATTTGTTTAAAGTAATCAGAAATACTAAATATTTTATACAAAAATATTGCAGCATTTACTTTTCTGTATTTGACCTACTATCGTTACAGAGTTGAAAATACGAGACATTCTCCCCACATATTTTCTAAAAAGTATAATCCGTATTTGTCGACAAATATTTACGATAGTCAATAAACTGTCTCAGAGTGATACATAGTTTTTCAGTTTCGGAGCAGGAACCACTTCTTATGAAATAAATAAAACTTTACAGACATATCGCTATTTTCAACACGCAGATCGATTTTTCGCTTGGAGAGATCTCAAAATATAACGCAATATCTATAAAGAAAAGCTAGTTGCATCACTGACATGAAACCATCGATGTTTAAGGCTTTTCCTAACAAAACGAAATGTAAATCCTGACAGTTTCCAACTCTTGTTCCTCGCACCTCCAGCTTGAAAAAAGTATTGGCGCAGATTCAATGATATAATGTTTTATTTGTGGTAGTATTACGGAAACTCCATTAATTATGCCACTGAAGGGAAATGAATTACATTACGCTCATTTTTAACAAACATTGATTCAACCACGAAAACGGAATGAAAGAATGAGCCACTTACTTCTTAAGACAAAATAAAACAGTCATCCTCGTAATACATATTGGTTTTATACGTCACTTCTTAGATGTCTTTTTTGTTTTGGTTCTAGATTTATTACTTTTTATTTATAATTAATTTACATTTCAGCAGCATTTTGCTCGGAAATGATTTGGAATATTTTTGTTGTAAAAATTATCAGTAATACTATGTACACTCATGTTTGTGAAAATTGCAACACCAAGAAGGAATCGTCATAATTGAATGCAATTTAATACACAGTTGAGTGGTAGTGGTACAAATAAATGATTAAATGTTCAAAGCAAACAAACAAGAACAAGAGATCAGAATCAGTATTTTGTGTGGCCACCACGCGCCGCAATAAGTGCTGCTACACGACGTGGCATGGAGTCAAACAAAGTTTGAATGTCTGACTGAGGAAGAGCATTCCATATCGTTTGTACGCGTACCCAAAGTTCGTCTGCAGACGCAACAGGACGAGGATCACGAGCAAGACGCCGACCAATGACATCCCACACATGTTCAATTGGCGACATATCCGGGGAACACGCAGGCCAAGGAAGAAGCTGTACCTGCTGCGCTGCAAAGAAGGATTTAACAATCCGAGCAGTATGAGGGCGGGCATTGTCCTGTTGAAATACAGCGCCTGGCAAGCTTTGAAGGAAGGGAACAGCTTCGGGCTGTAGAACTTCACGGATATACCGGTTGCTGTTCAGATTGCCCACAATTCGTAGCAATTGAGATCGTCTATGATATGCTATGGCGCCCCAGACCATAACTCCGGGTGTTCGTCCACTGTGGCGTTCGATAATGCACTCCGGAAGGTGGCGTTCACCGGCATAGCGTCTGACACGAATGCGGCCATCATGGTACCACAAATTAAAGCGGGATTCGTCAGAAAACACGACATGCTGCCAATCAGCACGCCAGTCTCTATGCTGATTGGCCCATTGTAGCCGCAGGCGGCGATGGTCGTGCGTTAGGGGGATCCTGTATAAAGGAGTCCGTGCGCGCAGTCCACACTGCAGCAGACGTCTACGAATTGATGAAGCACACAATGAAACACCTGTAGCTATTGACCACAGTGCTGCCAATTGTCTAGAGGAAGCTGTACGGTCCGTCCGCGCCATGCGGACCAGGTGTCTATCATCGCGAGCTGACGTCACATTTCGGGGTCCACTCCCGGATTTCCGAGTTGTCCGACACTCGTCCGTCCACTGCTTCCAAACGCGCATCACTGTGCTGCTGTTACGCTGCACACGAGAGGCTACTGCAGGATACGACAATCCAGCTTCACGAAGGCCGATGATTCTCCCTCGTTCAAACTCTGTAAGTTGTTCAAATCTCGCTCTCTTTCGTCGACGAGGCATAAGTACAGATTGAGTTAACGTTTACCACTAGCAGATAACCACCGATAACCATACACGCCTCGCTACAGCCGTCTATTTATTCGGATCCATCAGCCGTTCAGAGGGCGCTGCTCAGCATACGCAT
Organism: Stegodyphus mimosarum; assembly: GCA_000611955.2. NCBI lineage: Eukaryota > Metazoa > Arthropoda > Arachnida > Araneae > Eresidae > Stegodyphus > Stegodyphus mimosarum. The sequence goes on along the minus strand of KK119902.1, from coordinate 39,468 downwards.
GCGCTACGGATTTGCAATTCTAATCATTTGCATATCATGCGCTACTTTGCATTTCCTGAAAATTTCAGCTCACTCGCGTAAGTCCTTCATGGTGTTGCAATTTTCACAAACGTGAGTGTATATTTTATATAAGGCACATAGAAAGGTCTGAGATCTGCAAAACAAAACATGATAGGAAACGTCATGGGAAAGTGGTATCAGAGGTAGAGGAAATGAAGGAACACAAGGACAGAGATCAGGAGAAGTATTTATTGCTTAATATTACATATATTATAGTAGATTATACCATTTCGAAATGATACAAAAGGTGTTCAAAGTTTCCAACAAGCGATCCATGCATTACACAGACAGACCATTAATTGGCGTACACAATCAGCAACACTTAGATTTGCTTGAATATTGGCAGCAGTGCAGACGATTCTTGCAACCAGATCCACTTCAGACTCGACAGGTGTTTGATACACAACAACCTTAAGTTCTTCCTCAAAGAAATCCAAGTTGCTCAAATAGGGAGAGCGTGGGGGTCAGACAACTGGCCCACCAGGCCCAATCCATCGTTGATCAAACGACACATTCGAGTGTCTCCGAACACATTTTTCATAATGCGAAGGCACCCCAACATGTTCAAACCACATGCTGTGTTTGATAAGCAACCCTGGTAGAACCTATACCAAAAAGATGAGGTGATTTTCTGATGTCATAGATGATGGCAATAGGCAAGGCTCAACTAAGCAGTCGCCGCCCAAACCAGCCCAAACATTCACTGAGATGAGATGCTGGACATCATGCGATCTCATTCTGTGGGGTTTGCGTGACTGCGCTGTGTTGGTTAAAGATGCAGATAGGAGCTAGGAAAGCACCAAGGTAATTGAGGTAGTGCTGAACCTAGCTAACAACACATGACCTCGCTTGAAATATGCCTCATCAGTAAAAAAAACATGGGGAATGAGCACATTGGTGGAGATACCATGACGCCAAACGCACAAATGAAGGATGATCTGTAAGGAGATAATGTATGTAAGATAATGTCTGTGAGGATGTAAAAATTCTTTTTAGAAATTTGCTTTCAAAAGCTAAACATAAGTAGCAGTCTCTAGAAATATCTGCTTCACAGTCTCCAAAAATTTTATTTAGGATATCACGGGGGACTCTGATCGCATGATGATGAATTTGTTTTTTGACTACTTCAGCTATTAAAATCAACTTTCCAGCTGACAACTCTTTCCTCGAGGCCCCTATAAGTTGATCGTATTTTCATTGAAAAGCTTAGCGTGACCAAAATTATCATAATCTCATATTGGATTCATTTTCTAAATTAGAATCAAGGGTGTCTCTATTCAGTCATTCAAGAGATACTTAGTCACGTGATCTTTTTTAAATATCCTGCATGTATGTCGGTTCCCAGTACTTAAAAACGTAAGTAAACTAGTAATAAAACGTGCACTTAGCTTTATTGCAATAAAATCCTCTGAAAACAACATTACAATGCATGCATATTTTAACAGAAAAGTAAGATTTATCATAGCATTTACTTCATTAGAACCCATCAACAATGAATGGATTATTGTCTGCTCATAGAGAATTGCATATGTTGTCAAAAGAGCAGAAAAGCATTTAAATTTGGCGGTGAAAGCAGCTGTCAAATTGAATAATTGAAAAACAAATAAAAGCATAATCTTCAATAAATTTGCAGAACCAACACACAAATACACAGAACGAGATTCTCTGAAATATACATTCACGAATTACGACAGAAACTGGCTCTTTGCCAAAAAGAGCAGTTAAGAATATTTTATAAATAAGTGCTATGTACTGTTTAACCCAGAAAAATGCATTCTTTGTGGTTGCAAATTTAAAATTTTTACGCTGCGTTTAAAGTGTGATAGTCGGCTTATTCACCACACTCATCACTTTTATTTTATACTTTACAAAGTGTTTTGATACAATTCTTCCCTTGGTAATTACGGAAAATCCCATCGACCACATGAGACAGCGCCAATCGCGCCAAACAAAAAAAAAACTTATTTACTAAATACAAGAAAAAAAAAACGTTCTATTCTTATTTTTCTTTCAAATTTATTATATTATCATTTATTTATATTTAATTTTTCACTAAAGATTTCCATTTTTTTTCCATAATATCGCCATATCGTGGGCATTAACACATTTTTTTTAGGCCGGTAAGATTCCATAACTTTGAAAATATTCAACAGCATGCTCTTCTCTAGTATGTAGGTCCTAAATTTTAATCATTTTTTCCCCCGAGAATACGTGATAGAGGGGGAAAAAGGAGTCTGTACTCAAGAATAATAATTAACACGTGTAATCAAGGTTGCACCAAACCCAGCGCGTTTGAAGAAGATTTTTCCATTTTTGGCAAAAACTCGCGTAGTTTGGCGTCCTTTCTTTAACAGGAAAAAATGGTCGACGGGTTTTTACGTAAGTACCTTCTTATTTTTAAGAACTTAAAAGCAGAGTTATGTAACTTTAAACGAATCTTGCTTAAATTTTTAATTTAACTTTTGGCCTTACGATAGGATACGTTTAATTAAAAATTTGCAATATTTAAAATTCTAGTATCTATATTCCTCAGAATGAAATATGATTCAACTTCAGTTCTTCAAAACCGTATTTCCTAGTTAATTCCCCCTAAGTAAACATGTCGGTTGTTTCTATCCTAAATGCATTTTTTTCCTGCACCTCCAGAGCGATCTTTTGCTTGACAGGCAGTCGAATTCTGGAATGTTGTCTGATGGTGAGGTAATCTAAATGGAGAGAGCTGTTTCGAGATTCCCTTTTTGTCTGTCACAGCACTGAGGTCAATATATACTTAGCCATTACAAAATTAATTCTGTAAAAATATTTACTTTTAAGAGGTTTAGAAGGCAAAGAACTCTATTTTTGTGCTAAAAATTCCTTATTGTTGAATTTAAGACTGTGATATCAGAAACACCACATGTATAGTACGGTTTTTCGTACTATATAAGTTTAAGAAAAGCAAAAAATTTGGAACACTATTTAAATTTGAAGCGCAACTCTGGTTTATCGAAATTAAAACACGGATTCACGACTCAAGTCCATTATTTTGAAAAGTCAGATGAGGTTTTCCACATGTCCTATGTGTAACTGGCTTGTATCCGACAGCCTGAGATGGGAAAATCTCCAAATCAAAATTCCATGAAGGCTTTATCTGATAGTCAGTAAGCGTCGGTAATAAATTAAACGTGTATTTTGTGATGAAACGCAAACAAATATAACGTACACTTATGTCCGACTTTATGAGAATCAATTCCATTTATCCCCAGATTTATGCTTTAACAATTTAACTTCATTTCGCGGATGAAATGATTTATTTAATTATGGTAAAACACGTGAAGCTATATGCCGAAAGGGAGAGATGCCTTCGTGGAGGACTTTCTAAGGGTTACTGACTCGTATCCACTTCACACATGGAAAACCCACGAAAACGCTCACGCTGCCAGCCCAGTCACCTGCAATCAAACCTGGAGCAAAGTACCAGTATTCAACGACTATACTGCTTGGCCACTGATGGACCCATTTAGCAACTGAAATGCAGCTGGCAGGAACTAGGATGATATAGAGCTGTTCGACAAATTATTAGTTAAATTGTTTAAATAACCAAATTAATCAAACGAAAAAATTCCATCCTCACTGAGTAACTCAAGATATTTACATTTTTGGGACCCGTAAGTTAATATTGCCAAAGACAGCTCCAGTTTTCAAACAAAAATCTCTAAAAGATTCCTTTTTACTTTTTACTTCCTTACTACTTACTTAAGTCTTTTTTTTGGGGGGGAGTTCTAATTTAAATTAACATCTGGAAAAGAACTGAAATTCAAAACTTTGTATTTAATGAAATTTGATTTCGTATGGCCCATCAAATGACTTTTATTTCTCCTGGCAAAAGCGGTAAGTCGTGTAATTTATTTTTTTCATTTTGCATATCACAGACTGAATTATTCAATTTTAAAATTTCTTTAAAACCATCGGTCTACGCCCAACCGTTCAAGAATTATTTAGTCACGCAATCGTCTTAAAAACGTTGTATAGAGTGTTTGCATTTATGAAACCCTGCCCTTGTAAAAGTCTTTAAACGTTCTAAATATCAAAATTATAATTAAAACGAAATTAACAGCACAGAAATTATACAAACTAGAAGACATTTCGTACTGATACATGATTGTTTTATGAAATGTATTTATGATCGAAAATTTAAGACGTCTTTTCGAAATCTCGCAGAATAAATTAGCAGTCTTGCAGAACTGTTTCGCAGTACGTTAGAACATTTTTTATGCTAACTGGGGTTGGATCATTAAAAACAAAAATACATGATGAGGCCCTTTTTATGAGAGGGAGATGGTACGAGCTCATTTTCGTACGCATAATTTTTTAAAATTGAAGTCATTTTGTAAACATTTTTGGAAAAATAAACTTCATAATTTCCTTTTTAAACGTTTTGCTTTAACTTATACCACATGACGAATTCGTTGCATAGAATATTCTGTGCTTCTGTTAAAAAAAA
>KK119902.1:0-34903 GCA_000611955.2 Stegodyphus mimosarum | reverse complement strand
GATTTCTAGTTATAGTGCAAATTCTGTTTTTAATTATTAAACTCACATACTTAAAAATGGAAATTCTTATTATCAGTATTAGAGTACTACTATGGTTTAAATCATAAGTACTTGCAGAAAGAAACGGCACTTTATAAAAACAAGAAAATTAGGGAAAAACTTTTATTTGAAACCTTTACTATCTTCCCTTATTTTCCATTTCCGGTCAGAATACGCGCGAATAGGTTTAGAGTATGCAAATGAGGTTTCAAACTTTAGAAGTATTTAAGACATGGCTTTCAGCCAAGTAAAAGTAGTGAAAGAGAGATTTCTCGCGGCCTTTACCACGCGTGTGATTTTCGTTGTCTGCGTTTAAGGCCAGAACTTAGTTCTCGCTGATATTTGAAGACGTATTGTAGTCTTTGCATTCTACTTACTGCATACGTAGTATCAGAGGGCCCATCTTCGTGTTACTATGCTCTGTAATCTCTTCTTTATTCTCCGTAAAGTATTGTATTTCCCATTTAGTTAAGTTAGTGTATTTTCTTATTTTCTACGTTTTAGACCAAAAGTATTGGTCTTTGTATCTCGAAATGAGGGATCGCTTATACGCTGTGAGAATAAAGGATAAAAATTTAACCATCTTTGTTTTATTTTTTACACACGCACGAACATAGCTTTGAATAAGCTCCCTGTTCTTACTCAGCCCTCCAGTTATGTCTGCAAAATCAACCAGAAGGAACAGTAGTCCTGACAATGTTAGCTAACTGATTAAGGTAAAACAAATTGAGAGCTATCTGCCTATGGAAAAGGGTGCCTTCCTGGAGGACTTTTAAGGAAAATTGACTTGTATCCAAGTTACATATGGGAAAAACCACGAACACCAACCGTTCAGCAAACCCGTTCTCCGGGATTTACTTCCAGGTCGAACTATCAGTGTTCAGCGAATTTACCGCTCTGCCGCTGGTTGGCCGTTTCTAGCTTCAGAAGTGCTGTGCTGAAATAATGCGAACATCTGTGGCAGCCAGCACAAATATTCCTTCAGAATATGATAGAAATTCATTTAGGATGTAATGCAAGCATTTTATATAATTTTTTTATTTTATTTTATTTTATTTATTAAAATTCTTTAATTCTGCTGACCAAAATTTTTTATTAACTTTCTTGAAACTCCTTTAACAGCAAATTTCAGTTGACAGAATCCACCAAAGATCAAAGATGCATGGAAAATATCTCCTCGGTATTTCTGAGGCCACTATTTTTGCACACGTGTATAATGGGATCATTTGTTTACAACATGAAATATATACAGTGAAACCTCTCTAAAGTGACCATTCGCGGTTCCAAATGAATATTTACATGCTGTTTAAAATCTGCTACGGAGATGTCTTCTTAGTAAACATAACAAGAGAAGATGATCCATATTTCTATTTAATCTATTCTCAAACATAGTGATGGCATCCTATTAACTATTTGCCTACTAACTACAATACTAAAACTATTCGCGTTAACGAAAGGTAAACCTTCGTAGAGAATGATCTTACGAATACTGGCTCATATTTGCGTTACACATGGCAAAAACCAAGAAAACACCAATGCAGCCAGATCATTATCTGAAATTCGAGTCCAGGTAGAACTACAAGTGTTCAGCAGTCATATCCACTCAGTCATTGGTAAGTACTAAACGTGAAAAAGACTGGTTTCGGAGTTTACTGATTCAGTGTTATTTTTCTCCACCGTTTCGGTTACATGGGGTTTTATTGCATACTTTAAATCTAAACTTAGGAAATCAAATGAAAAAAATGAATTCAAAATAATTAATCGCAGGAAGCTTTTATAGACAATAACGGCATAACAAAAACTAATTTTGCGCAGCCCAACCGGGACAGTGGTTAGCGACGATGACTGCTGTACCGAAGGGCCCGAGTTTGAATCCCGGAGAAAAGGCGTGGATGTTTGTAAATGTATAATGTCTGTGAGGTATAGGGGCACTCTTAAATATACAGTGAGTCGAAAGTCCTCTTGAGAGGATCGTGGGATTGAAGACAGTCTCGGATCTGTTGCCCCGGGGTGCTCTCCATCAAAATTGGGGGAGGAACTGAGCAAAGTCGCACTGCAACCTGTATGGTGGGCAATGCTCTTTTGCCAACGACAGGCGCAATCTTGCACTCCTTGCGACAATGAATTTTGTGGTTTATTCTGATGTAACCGTTAAACAATTCACCGTTAAGTCACAACAACTACAAAAAATTCGCTGAGCTCTCTGAATATATTGCTCCGAAAAAAAAAGTGCTTTGAGTTATATTTCAGCGAAAAATCTTCATTGCTGTTATAACTTGAAGTATTTCAAGCGAATTCTTTACTATTTCTGCCAACAGACTGTTTTTTCAAATTCCATATGCATGCCGTAGACCCGTCCATCATTCTGAACCCTTTTGCAATGAATGGAAAGCCGTTAGAAAGCAGTTAGAAAAATCATGCAAATTTTTCTACATGATATTTTGATTTGCGATAAGCATTATACACAATTTTTTTGGGCATTTCAAACAAACTCAAAGACTGGATATTTTTAGAATTGTTTTGACTCGTAACACCTGCAACAAAATTCTACAGCCAGATGTATTTCATTTAATTTCGCTTTATTTAATAAAGATGCCCTCTAAAATTGAGCATTATGTTTTAGAATACAATTAAATTTCGGTATTCAACATCACCGATGGTAACATTCTCTTAAGCGACCATCTATACAGGAAATCAGAATCATCAGGAACCTAAAATCATGTTAAGAGCGTCTGAAATCATCTTAGGGAGATTTCACGGTACCTAAAATTATTGTTAAGCTCACACCTATTAGAAAATTTCAGCACTAAACATTAGACGCACCACTGCTGCCTACTGAGATTCAGGGCCCTTCAAAGTGAAATAAATTTTATTCCTTTTTATTTCGCTGTAATCTAACTGAAATTACTGTGATTGAATTAATTTTAATCCGATAAATTATGCAATTATGTTTTCACATAACTTAGTTGCTTGATAAAAGAAATAGTGTAAGTAAATAATTTGTTTGGTTTGTTACGAACAAAGTACTCAAGCGCTTATTTCCAAGGAGGATGCCTGCGTGAAATACAAGTCAAGGAAAATAGTTCGTGCTTACATTAAACACGGGAAAAACGATGGAAGCAACATGCAGTCAGCTCGTTCAGTCGCCGTCAAAAGGGCCAAATGCTCGCGTTCTACGGAAGAAGCCACCCTTCGATTGATGGGCCAGTATGTTTAAATAATTTAAAGCTGCTTATAATTCCCTCTAATTATAACATGTCAGACGCCAGGGCTGCTAGCTATTACTAAATACTTTATAATATTTGCCTTATATTTTTAGCATACATTGGCTTATATTTTTAATATATATTGCCTTTCAGTTTTAGCATCGAAATATATATCGCAATTTCTTTCTGTATTGTCTAAAATTACATTCTGTATAGTCTCTGTCATCAACATGTCTGACATAAAATTATATTTTACTTAAAATTCTTTCATTTCGCTCGAGTTTTTACATTTAAGACCTCTGAATACTGGTCGGGTTCGAATTCAGGGGAGCGGGTTGGTTGCATGGTTGGATTTCATGGTTTTTCTTTTTCACATGTATAAAGTGGATACCTGTTATTTTCACCTAGAAAGTGCTCCACGAAGGTATACCTCCTCTTAGACAGATAGTCTTCCTGGAGCACGTTCTAAGGGAAACTGACTCGTATATACGTTACACATGGGAAAAACTACAAAAACGCCCGTGCAAACACACCGTTCGCTTGTATTCGAATCCTGAACCGAACTACCAGTGTTCAGCGACTTTACAGCTCGCCGCTGGTGGAACTTCTGAGTAATGGAGACCGGATGATTTACTCTTTCTTTTTTTCTTTTTAATTTCCAGAAATTCAAACAAATTGTTAATTGTCATACCTAGTGATCAAAGTTAGTTTGGACTGAACTCTTGCATCTGCAATAATGAGGAATTAAATGTACGACTTTAACGTTAAAAGAAGGATTGGATTTGATGGACTGAATTTATTGGATTATGGCAAAGTACACTATGGCAGAGAGAGCGAAAGGGATGCCTTCATGGTTTAATTTCTTAGCGAAACTGGCTTATGTTCAATTCCTCACGCTGACAACCTGTTTCCCGGGATTTAAACCTGGGTGGAATTACCAGTGGTCAGCTCCTCTTGGCCACTGATGTGCCAAGTGCGGAAATGAAATTACGAAGTAGTCTTTCGTTATGAATATTTGTACCAAAAGCCTGATTTAAAATCCAAGTTACATACATTTTTACCTCTGTTTCCCCCTCGCTTCTTGTATTTATATAGAATTCATCACAAAAAATAATTAATATTAAACGCCTTGCGATAAATGCAGTAAGACTTATATCTGTTCCACTGCTTTACTAATATTTACAATGAAAAAGTAACTTTTATTTAGACTTTCCAAACACTTTTAAGTTATTGGGACTTTTAAACGCGCTAAGTTATAAGTATAAATAGATCATCTGTGAACAAAAAGTGGACATGAATAAAAAAATGGACGCTTCTCAATAAAAAAATAACTATTTATTTCCCAGTTTCTTGATTTGCAGCTGAATTATCGGATGTACCCATTCCGATTAGTTCTTTGATCACATTGTCCTCGAAAGGTTTCAAACGAATTTTTTTTTTCACTTTCGACATATTTTTAATCTGTAGTTGCTATTTCATATTTCAATCCTTTCTTGATCTAAACATGATTAAGATATTCACAAATTGTATTCATTCCAAGTAACAAACAATAATGTTTTCTCAACATAAAATATAAACCGAAAGAAGCAATAATGGGCCTCAGACACAGCAGGAAACAAGATAATTTTCAACAACTCCCAAATAACGAATTTAAAAATTTTAGCTTAAGTAATGCTCGCTGCCATCTAAAGAAGAAGCTTTTTCGTTAAAGCACTAACATTAGAAATTAACGAACTTCCTAAACACAAGTTTCTTAATTTCTAATGTTACACAAAATTTATTATCCTCACGGTTTTCTTTAAAAAAAAATCTAAGAAAAATTTAATTTTTTACGTTAACTTTTGTGCTCTTAGATATTGATTTCAGTTTTCAAATTAAATATTTTCTCCGTGCCAACAGCCATCTAAACCGCCGTGCTAACCGAGGAAGAATTCCGTATATCCCTGTGTACCTCCGTTCACCGTGCACCATTTGCACGGGTCCATAGCAGGTTCAACAAGAGAAATCCAGTATTTCCCTTGTAATCCCCTCTTTCCAAATTTTATACGGCAGTGAAATTAAGTTTTACCAAATCCTCTTGCAGTACTGCATTTAAATTATTAATTATAATGGGTAAGAAAGGTATACACAAATTTTATTTACTCAACGAAAAAACGTGAATCGAATACCAATCAAATACGCATATGATCTTTTTAGGCTACTTGGATTCAGTTTGAAATTTAACGTAGTACTTAAAAATGTCCCTTCTATGATAATGTATTTTAATACTATTCAGTACTTATGAAATAATGTAGTTTAGATTTTAAAAACAAATGATACAAAATCATCTTTGCTATGATTTTTTAAGCCGTTTATATGCTTCGTGGTTTGGGGTGATGGAATTCGTATTAATCAAAGTTGTTTTTTACAAATAAAAATTTTAGTGAAAAAGTACTAGATTTGCAATTACATCTACATTTACTAAAAAAAAAAAAAAAAAACTGGTACATGTGCACATAATATGCATTTCTAATGCCTATCTACTACAAATGTAATAAGAAATTACGGCAAGAAATAATAATACATCAACAAATAGTTTAAATTTAATAAGTCGCATTGCATAATTTACTATCTATAACTGCAATTTGGCTAACTTCAGAGAATTCTGATAAATCTGAGCTGGATTAATAAAAATACTCCCCCCTTTTTTTAAAAAAATTATAAGTTAGCATTTAAAATAACCAATATTTAATATTAGGTGCTTTGAAACATTTTATTGCATGCTTGGTTTAGTCATTTTACTGTTAATGACAGAAGGCAGAATATATACATATAAAATAACAAAGAAGAAATCTGAAAAGTTTCAGATTTTACATTACGCCCAAAGGGTCTTTTTTTTTAACGTTTTGTGTGTTAACTTTATTTATTAAATATCATGTTCTTCCCACTTAAACCATGAAATTCAATTCAGCAGCAACATCGCAAAACTAGTTCCGCGCGCTTTAGATAAAAAGGTTCCCCCCCGTAGAGTGTTGCCATTGCTCGCTTTTAAAGCGGTTGAGTTTGTTCATAAAAAAATCGTTAAAGTTCTACAAATTATAAAATAGATAATAAAACAAATTCCAAATTCGGGCTTCCAGATGCCCATATTCGGGTGGAAACGTATGTTATTCAAAATTAGATAGCTCTAGGTACCGTTATTTTATCACATTTGGAGAAATATAGATACATTTATGCAGATTCTTCATTATCTAATTTCTTTAAATATAATGCAGGGCTGCAATATTTTGTGGCAACAGTTTGAAAAGTAATTCAGACCTTTAATGTTTCCAAGGCAAAACGAAAACAATAGTCCTTCGATTTTTAGATTCATTCATTAAAAAAAAGTTAAAATTAAAATCACAAATTTAAAAAAAATTCTGCAAAATAATTACTTCATGAATTTAAAAATCAAATTTGATAAAGTTTTGTATAACATTCGGAGCTGAATGAACGAATAGTTGATATTAATCCTGAAAACTCAAGTACTAATTCTCAAAAGTTTATATAAATTATATTCCTTTAAAGAAGATATTTCTAAATTGTTGACATCAGTACAAACACGGATTCTCAAACAATTTCAGGAAAGGTGATTTTAAAATCACTAAATACAGTTTTCCGATTATAACATAAATCTTGAAAATACGTCGAATAAATGTATTACATTTTGTACTAGATTGCTCTATACCACTTTGCAAAATATGACGACATAACTGAGCGACTGAAAAAAATGCAACAGTGATAGCAGTTCCTATGAGAAATTGCAGTTCTAACTTGTGTAATAATAATAACAATGAAATCGCTTTAATTATATTTCGATTCTGAATTATTACATAGACTAAATTTTACTGTTTTCCTTTTACGTAATCGAAGAAAAAATAGATTTAGAAAAATTCTGTTATGTCATTTAAAATAAAATACGCAAAAATTGGTTCATTTCTTGAGACATCAAGAATATGCTGAAAATAAAGCAAATTATTATTATAAAACGCTAGCGGATTACTTTAATAAAAATTCAGTGGTTTATTTAACAACATTTGAATTTTTATATCTATACTGAGAATTAACTTTCTATTTAGAAGCGGGTTATTTATATAAAGTTTCGTTCTAATATTGCATGTTTAACTATTCAAATAAATGTATTCAATGTTTTGTGTTCAATTATCGATATTTAAATGAGTTTAGCCAACTATTAAAGTGATCGCTTAGATTGTATAAGCTTTGATAATACAGTTAAAAAATTCTTATGCTCATCATTAATAGCTATTTATCAGTGCAATATTTTTAAGTACAAATCTAGAATCCTTAGTAAAAATTATAAGCACAGCTGAACACTATTAATTATCCGATAATTACTTCTCAATATATATTTGCATTATTTTCTATCCTTGGAAAAAACTGGGTGAAAAAAATAAATGTATCAAAACAGGCGAGTACTAAGCGTGAAAATTTATGTCACATACTGAATACATATGGTCTATCAAACATGTAATAAAAATATACATAATTTGGCAGTGAGTAAACCTTTAATGCATTTAGATCAGGCACAATATATAAATATGCAATTATTGCATAAATGCGAAATTTTACTTTAGATTAAAATTAAATTAAGCTAAATTCTTCTGTACAGATCATGCACTGAAGATCAAATCATTCAATGCATAACTTCGTTAAACTACGTATTTCATAACATTTGTAATACATTTGTAAGTTAATAGAAAGTTGTAAAATTCTTATAGCAGTTTTTATTCATGGCCAGTATGTTAGGAGTTTATTATAGGAGTTTATTCTGCAGCAGATAAAGCGATGATTAACGTAGTAGTTGTATTTAAATACCATGAAACCAGGCAATCTAAACAAAAACGAAATTTTTTTCTATATGTAAAAAACACAGTAAAAATAAGTAGGAGATTAAAAATTTTGAGAGGATAAATTGTAATTCTACAATGACAGATGAATTACTAACTAAATATATAGCTATAATTCTATGAGATACATTCCGCAAGAGAAGAAGAGGGGAAAAGTGGTCACGTGGTTTAAGAACAACAATCTCCGCACGTCCGCAGTAGCCGATGTACCACTAAAATTAATAGATTTTTCTAATTTAGAAATTTACAGCTATTGTGAAAAATTAAAAACTACTCTTGGAAGTTATTTCTCTTTTCTTGATGTTAATAAAAAGGTCTTCTCTTGTTCAAGGAAAAACAAGTTAATAACATTTGTTTTAAAGTAATGCCAGATAGTAAGGTACTTGTAGCAAGCTGTGTTAAGGCAGAAATGAAGAAAACAATTAATTATAAAACGTCTGTGGAAATTTCTGCAGAAAATGAGGTAAGATTCATAAATTTTCTTTTATGCACAATACTTACCAATATTCATCTTTTACTTTATTAGGAATGTTAAGTGTATATCAATAGTTGAAAAATATTCCCGAGACCTTGAATAATGTTTTCCAGACTGTACAATGTAAATATTTGTTAATAGTTCATGAATACTTGTTCTAAATTATTGAAATAGTTGAATTCATGCAAGATCTGCTTATTTGCAAAAACATTAACACCAAGCCAATTTTCTCTTATTAATTACAGTGCCATAGAACATGCTACACCACTAAATTTTTATTAATTTCATCACGTTGTGTTTTAATAATGTGACTGTTATAATCAAGTTTTAATCAATACGCATAAATGCAGTATATTTTATCGCGTTTTACTATAAAATAAAGAAATATCTATGACCAAAAAATTATTAATTTCACAGCTAGAATTACAGCGAACTCAGTTGTGCAAATCCATACAATTTTCTTTTTGACATTTATACTGTAATATAAAAAATACATGTTAATCTGAAGTTTATGCTATCTGTAGATTAAGAGTCAGTTATGAACAATTAAATTTCAAGGGGTACAAAATTATGTATTAATTTTGAACTGTGTATAATATTAATATCACTATCGTCACATAGTTTTAGGGCAACTGTATTTATAATGTTCCAGACATTTGAGTCTACCATTTTGAAAACCATCTTGTGCTTGTCAGGCTGATAAAATTGTGACTTAAAATTATAATAGTAATTAATTTTTTCTTTTCAGTGTAGAACAACAACATACATGAACATTATTTTATGCATTTCGTTTTGCAGTGTACAGAATTATTATTGCAAATGATTCATGAGATTTCAAAAAAGTACTGGAAATAATTTTAAAAATAAAGTTAATTAATACTATATGAAATCAAGTAGAAAGCTTTAAAATTTTACTGATAAAACTATAAATGTTCAATGTGTGTTTTGGTTTTATGATGTACATAGAAATGAGTATCCCAATCCTCTCAACATGTATTGTAACTGTTTCTTTAGAAATGCTTGGCCATCTAAAGTTGTTGCCTTTATATAGGCAAGTATTATTCTTAAACTGTCAATACCATCTCATATTCTGGTGGCTTGTTGGAATATACTGTTGCCGAATATCCGAATTTTCACCATATCTACCACAGCAAAAGCTTGTTTGTTTACATTAGCAGTTCTTACATCATGTGACCTCTGACGTCACCGGAATGTATCTCATTATAAATTGCTTATTCTTTCACTTCAGAAAATGTTTCTATACATTCTGGTCAACGTAAGAAAATAAAACCTACGATTGAAAAAGCAAATCTAATAATCTAATATTTAAAAATTTGATGTAACGGAAAACATTTCACTAACTCTAGATTTTTTTTTTTTTTTTTTTTTAATATTTCAAACGTAAACTTCTCTATTTCATCTCCCCTCGCTCCCTTTCACTTTAACGGACACGCGTCTTGACAGAACTATACGTTGTTTCTGAATTAGTTTCACTTAATTGGTACGTGCATATCACAAGCCAATATTCACTTTATCATGAATATGCAAATATTTAGCAAAATCTATACTCCTTATATATGACACGTATTCGTCCTTTGGTATTAAATGCTTCTAGGCTACTTAGGATGCGTTGAGAGCCGAGTATTGCTGTAAGTGCAGCACTTAAAAAAGATGCACCGAGCTAATGAATTTAAAACGGAACTTACCTGCGATATCACGGCATATTTCGACTAATACTGATTGAGCGGCCAAGTTCCGCCTTTTTCCTAGAGCAAACGACTCGAAACCGAAATTCATGATAGAGCATCTTCCCGCGTATCTCACTCCTCCAAATGGTTATTTTGACTCATGAATATGTAATGAAAATAGGGAGGAGCGTCGAACTTTAGAACCGCCTTAGTGTGGCCTCGTGACTTTTCCCCATCGCGATTGGCTGCATAACTCGCGAATGAAGTGGCCGGCAGTGTTCACTGGAGTTGGAAACGCGCTTCGGGCGGTGTAGTTTTCTCGGACCGGTGTCGAGCTATTTTCGTGTGATCCTGTGGGTTAGTGATTAAGAGTAAACTGTGTGTTCTCAAGAGGCGGTTGCTAGGCCAATGCGCTATCATCTAGCCTCGGAGCCAGGCCCACAAAGCCAGGCATTCTCGCTGACCAATGGCGACTTTATTATGGACGCTGTACAGCACGGGGGCGCGTTGGTCCCTCGTCCTGGTTTTTGTTCCACTCAAGACTTCGTGTGTTCTCCTCTTATGACCATGCCTCCGCATGATTCTAAAATGGACGCGTTGGTGTCTTTGGATTCAGACAGTGACCTGCAAGATAGCGATTTCGATGGTGGAGGTGTTGCCGAAGCGGACACAACGGATACTTCCGTTGACCATTCTTCTGACCGTCAGGACTCGAATGTTGAAGAAGGGGGATCGGGAAAGATTTTAGTGAAGCCTCCGTATTCTTACATCGCCCTTATTACTATGGCTATTCTTCAGTCTCCAGAAAAGAAACTCACGCTTAGTGGTATTTGTGAATTTATCAAGAATCGCTTTCGCTTTTACAGAGAGAAATATCCGTTATGGCAAAATTCTATTCGACACAATTTGAGCCTCAATGACTGCTTTGTTAAGATTCCAAGGGAACCAGGAAATCCAGGTAAAGGAAATTACTGGAGTTTGGACCCGGCTTCTGAAGACATGTTCGATAACGGTAGCTTTCTAAGACGCCGCAAACGTTACAAAAGGCAACAGGCTTATGCCCACAAAGATCCTTCTGCATTTATGGCTGCCACGTTTGATCCTTATCGCCACGGACTATTCGCAGGGCATCCGCACTTAGTTTACCCTTACATGCCACACCTACCTCCTCCTATTCCCCTGCTGTCCCCCCAGGACCTGGCAAGGGTATCTTTGCACCCTATCAATTTAACCTCTGTGCAAAATCCAATGGCGACTCCAATCTGTACCGGCCCGTCAGGAATTTTCGATACTCCGAGTGATGTTTCCTCCTCCACTTCCCAGTGCACGAAGGTGATGGCATCTAAACCAAGCTTCTCAATCGAAAGGATTATTGGAAACTCCAAATCACCCGATGTGAAGGCAGAGATGTTGGCCTTGCGGCCGAATATACCCCTTCTGTCACAAGCACCTGTGGATACAGCCTTCACGTGTCCCGGGACAACATTAAATGCTCTTGAAAAGTACCGACAGTATTTGCAGACACTTACCTCTAATCCGCTGGATAGCAACGGGACGTGGTCTCGATGACACGTCCTCTTCCTCCACTGTAGTGATACCCACATGTAGAGAAAGCATGTAAATGTATTATAGGAATATCTTTCTTTCATGAGCAATGGATGTCGCTTCGTTCTGCTTTCTAACGAATTTACGGTTGATTTTATTATTATTTTTACTTCTGTTGTTATGTATGATAGCTTCTTGATAAATTTTCTTTCTTTTATTATGCTTAACTACAAGAAATGTCATTTAGCAGTTCTAAGGTTTAAAGCAAAATTTCTAAATAATTTATCATTAGTATAATTAAAATGTATTAGCTGTAAAGCTACCATAAAATTGTGTATGGCATTGTTAATAACTAGAAGTACTTATAAACCTGTAATGTTAACAGTTTACTTTACTGCTTCTTATGGTTCTATTTTATAACGAGATGTTACCTGAATTTGAAACTGCTACTTAAATTCTAATTAGCAAGCTATAGTGTATCTTGCCCTTGAAGCGATGTCCAAATGCAAATACATTTATAGATCTCAATGACAACTTAAGAATACGTTTTAAGTTGATATAAATTCCTTTGTTAATTATGGAGACATTATAAGTATTCTCGCATATCTTGTATTCTTCGTATCCATAAATTTCCTGTATCACGACAAAGTCGATTCTAACATGTGAGTGGAGGAATTTTCAAGAAAAATGAAGTATTTGTTGAGTATCTAATAATGGTTCTGTTATTACATTATCAGTAGTCAAACTGCAACATTCAGGTGAATTTATTTTTTATTTTTCCGTATTTAGATGTTATGTTGTAATTCTATTTATACGTTTATTTTATATTCCTTGCAATACACTTGACTTATACTCATGTCAATATGACTGATTTTTTTAAGGTTATAATAAGGTTATATATATATATAATGGTTTTAAGGTTAAAGGCAGTAGTAGATGAACAAGTGACCTACCTATAGGTGAAATATTTTGCGCATTAAGCTGCAAAATTAGGACCAAAGCCAAATAAAGGAAGTAAATTCTAATAGCAATCGTCTAAAAGTAAATGATAGACTTGTTCCTAGCAAAAAGAGAAAAATTCTAAAGGCAATCGCCTAAAAGTAAAATTTGATACTCATAACTAAAACATTTTAACAAATTAATTACTCAATAGAAAAACGCAAAGAAAAACAAATGCTGGTATTTGAGAAAATCAACTTTAAAAACTGCTACACGTAAAAAACATTAAAGCACAAACATATGTTTAATAATTGTTTTAAGGTTATATATGTATATAATGTGGTGTCAACAGGAGTAATTTTTAAGATTATTTAAAGTAATACCAATTTCCTATAGAATATAATTACAGTGAGCGTAATTTGTTAATGTATTTATTGACAAATTTTCTAATGGACTTTTTCTTCTGGCGCATATTTACTTGTAAATTTTTAAAATTTATTTCTGCTCCACTATTTTTGCAGCCTTCAAATTTTATAAAAAAATTTCTGTAAAATTTTCTAGTGGGTAATAATGCTTCATTTGTTTTTAAACCTATATAAAAAAGTGTATTTTACTTACGTAATATAATGCATTTAAAGTTACTCTTGCGGCTGCTGTAAATATACACCGGCTAAATTAACGTAGCATGTTTCAGATTATAAAAAGAAAATTAACCCTAATTAATCAGAATGTTTAGGCCCATTCTCATTATCAGCTGAAATAGATATTTATGTGAAAAAATCTATCCATTTTAGTAGTTTATGTATGGTTAAAAACTTTGATAAAACTGAAGGATAATTTGTCGTAAAATTAAGATTGATTGTTAATTTTTGCAAGTGTTTGCCCAAAAGTCCTTTTACTTGAGTTCACGAAACGTAAGTGAACTGTAATGCTATAAATTAAGTATCCAGTTCTTCCCTATCAACTAATCATTGCAAAGTTTGCTATGCAAAATATCATCCCTATAACGTTGCACGCTAATTAATTTTTTAATACAATTATTATTCTAATGGAATGTACAACTTTTTGTTTGTTTTAAATTAATTTAGAAATTATATTTGATTGTAAACAACCGGCAGTGCCAAACGAATTATTAATAAGAAACAGAGAACTGATGCCACTGCAACTGCGGTTTGCCGTAACAGCGGTGGCTTTCTGTGAGAGATGTCCGATAAGGAGGGTGCCCAGCGCGCAGTGAGTATGGTTTATCTAAGATGCTTGCTTGCCTTTCGTAAGAACTAGTTGACTGTACAGCAGGCAAATTCATGGAAATGGTGAAATTTATGACTTAAAAATCTAAATTTTTTTATAAGCATTGTGCTTTTAGTGGTTGTATTTTTAAATGTATTATGTTGTAGAATGTATTGAAATTTTCAGTTTTTTAAAATAACAAATGAAAAACATGTGTTTAAGGATAAAAAAGTTTGCTTGATTTCGATGCGATAACGATATAAAATTTGCTATGTTGAGAAACTATACCATCGGAAGAATTCAATTCCTCGCTTTTAACTGAATTAAGAATATATGAGGAACCGTTTGCTAAGAAAAAAACTTTGTAGGTCTTTATCCATTTCTGCACGACATTATTGGAAATAAATATTAAAATGATGTTTTATTTCATAAGGAATTAATCATATTGTGCTTGTCATAATTATTATAAAGTTACTCTTTTAATCAGACATAAAGAAAAGAAGCAAAAGATTTTTTTTAATATTTAGTTTTTAGCAGTTTTGTACTCAAAATAACTATATTTATGTATAAAAGTATTTGCTACTTATGTCAATTGATACAGAAAATTACCCTTGAGAAAAACAATGTGGTTAAAAGTGTGTAAACTTTACGTGATTAGAATTAGTCAACGTGAATAACCCTTTTGCATATTACTTTGAAACTTAACATTCAGAAACTTCAACAAATTTCGAAATAATTTTTCAAATTTTAAGTTAGTGTAATTTGTTGACTCAAATCAAGAATCTGTAAAGCTTGTAACATGTAAAGCTTAAGACTGTCCATGCTGTTTTCATGCTATCTTTCGAATTACTTTATTATGAGAAATATCAGCTCCTGCAATTCGTCAAAACGTGCATGAATATTCAACTCCCTATTCGCAATTTTAAACGTAATATGGGATTTTTTGAAAGTCATTAGTGGCAACCTCAAAATTCATAAATACACACACGCATGTATATATACGTAATGTACATTTGAAATACGAATAGATTTGTTAGACAGAAAGAACTATTTGCCGTAGGAGTTCTTTGTGCAATTTTTAAACTAAGCTTGCATTTTAAAATAGAAGTTGACCTCAGAAGATAACTGTAAATAGTTTATAAATATCTTAACATTCAGATATTACCACAGTTTTGTGGCAGGCAGATTGTATAAAAAAGAACTTGAAACGAGGCCTTTTTCATAAATGTTCTTTTCTTCGCAAATCAAGTTACGATTTTAAAGTAACATCTTTTACAGAGCTAAACTTAAATTTTTGTATTTAAAATAGTAAATGAATTAGAATATTACGTTAATTCTGTACGTTAATTGCTGCATGTCATTTTTTCAGAATTGTATTTATTAAGAAAAGAATTTGTGTACTTAATTATTATATATCTGAAAGCTGTATTTTACGATATGTTGACTTATCTATTATTTTTTAAAAAATTAAAATTTTTGTAGTCTATTTAACTGATTTTTTTTTAATATAAGATATCACGTGTAAAATGTCTAGCGTAAATGTTTGCACGTAAAATGTTTTAGCTCTTAACTGATGAAATTTGATTTCTTAAACTAAATTGAGTTCTGAAAGTAATCATTCATAATTACAAATTTTTGGATTGGGTTGCAAAAAGATTTAAGAAAACTTCTGTTAATTCCTGAAAAATTAATTCATGTTAAAAGCTGACTACGACATTTAGCTCTTTAATTAACCCCGAGTTTATTTGTAATACAAGCAATAAGTTTTGTAGCTAAAGTTTGTAGTGTCATCAATGGAATAATTTGGAATACAGTTTCATGAAAGAGTGAAATTTTGTGATTTTTGCTGTGAAATATCCAAGCATTCTTGCATACACAGAATCTTGCAGACGTTTCCCACTAGTAGAAAAGGTTTGTCAATTGTGCTTTATATACTGATGTAAGAAAACTGTGCAAATTTTGTTTATGATTATAGTTAAATTTCTATCATTTATCAGCCTTAGCCCTTCTACATATATCTAGTACATGTTAGATGATACCGCTTTAATAAATGTCTCTTTTAAAATTTTAGCCTTTTTTAATTGCTGTCTATTTGTCTAATCATTTAAACTTTGGTTTTTTCTAATTTATTAACAATTACTGGCTGTTGCTTACTGTAATTAAAAACAAGGCCTGTTATCCATGCAAAGCATAAAGTTTTAGAATTTAGTTTTCTATTAAAATGTTCTCGAATTTAACGTGCTACTTAATAAATCAAAAGTATGCAGTTGTAAGTTAATTTGACATCTGGATCTCCAATTTAAAAAAGATTAAATTATTTAAAAAAATTTTAAAACTGTACCAACTAATTCAAGATTTGTAGATTACTTTATTAATGTTCTTTTAATTTTAGAAAGTGCTAAGGAATAGTTATTTCAGCTTTAAACTTTTAGATCGAATTGTTTTCTGATATGAATTTTCGCTACATCATGAGGGAAAAATTGCAGTACACTTTTTATTATCTGAGATTAAATTAAATTTTATTATTAATATTATTTATTTTATTTAGAATTGTATAAAATTAAAATTTTATACAATTCTAAATAACATTTAAAAATGTTATTTAGAATTAAATGTAAATGAAACTGGACTGGGTGAACTACTATGTTCCTTAGAAATAAAATATGTGATATTTTTTATTAGATTTAAGCAAATAATATTTCTCTTGAGATAAAATTGGTAGAGCGTATTCCATTGGCGGTATTTTTTAATGAACTTTACGTTAATATTATAATCTAATTCGGCTAAATATAAAATAAAATATATGGCTGCAAGTGTTAAGACATAATTTTGTCTTTAAATAAGATAAACATAATTTCAGTTTTAAAATATTGTGACTTTTTTTTTGTATTTTAAAACATTATTACATTTATTAAGCACCACAAATCAATTATTTTAACTAAGGCCAAATTTAATTACTTTTTATAAAGTTCAATAAGGTGTATTATTTAGTAAGTCCCTCTCATTGAAGGCAACAGGATAAGTGGTAAGTTATGGGAAATTTAATGCTTTTATTTGGAGGATAGGGTCTATGTTGAAAGAAGAGACAGGTAAGTACTTGTAGATTGATCCAGTGACAACATTAATGTTCCGATGTACTTGTTATTTTAAACGTGGAAGTATGTCAAGTATTTTGCTTTCACTGTAAAAATGCGTTTTATTAAATGATAGTTTGTTTGTCTTAGAAATTTTGAAGATATTCGGGAGTATTAGTCTTTGCCAAATTTTGGGTTTTAGAATGAGTTAATCAACAAAGATATAGCTATCAAGATCACATAATTTAAATCGGAAAGTGTATTCTTCTA
The DNA here is from genome assembly GCA_000611955.2 of Stegodyphus mimosarum. NCBI lineage: Eukaryota > Metazoa > Arthropoda > Arachnida > Araneae > Eresidae > Stegodyphus > Stegodyphus mimosarum. Next base: position 17,551 of record KK119902.1, on the reverse strand, counting down.
AATATCATGTCACTCAATCAAATCCATAGTAGAAAAGTCAGTTTTAACTAGACTGAAACATCCTCGTACTCAAACTGATACATATGCTTACTTAGATACAGCAGTATTTAGAAAATATATTAATTTTGCGAAGAATTTTTTGCAGCTTTTTCATTAGGCTTGGCAGTACTAATTAACTTGCATTTTTTTTAGTTATTAGCACATAATTAGAGTATCAAAGCTTGTGCTTATTATTTACTGCATGTGGTTGTTGCCTTCGACTGACAAATATTTTTGAATTTCTCAGTTTTATTGAGAAAATTTTAGAGAATCTTTAATTAGTTTTTCTTGCAAGTGAAATTTTTTACCAGTAAAATTATTCAGTTGCTTCAAAATGAATCGTAGAAAAGCCCAAATGTAAACTGATCTTTGGTAGCTATAGCGAAATAGCGCTTTGGATAATTTTATATTAAATTCCTTGAAATAAAGTGAAAAATATTTTATTTTGCAGTCAAAAGATAAAAAAAAATATATATTCGAATCTTTCTCATGAATGTTCTCATGAATCATGTTTACAGAAGCAGGATCCTCTTCCTTATAATTTTGTTCATTTTGATGATCTTGCCTTAGTTTTTTATAAAGCATTCAAATTAAGTATTGGATCGTATTGCTTTCGTGGTTGCTCCATAGCAAAATTTAAAACTGTCTTACGGTTTCGCGGAGCAGTATTTCAATCAAACAACGTGGTAGGAAAAATATGCGTTTTCTTGCAACCACACCAGTTATTCGAATGATTTTTTATTTGTTAACGATTAATTTTGTTAGAAATTGAATTTTAAAATCCATATCGCGAGGTCCAAAAATCGGGGTGTGATTTACTTTATTGCAACTAAGTTTAAGATGAAGTGTTTCCGTAGCTCTCGAGGTTCTGGTAATTAGTAAATTTTATTTTAATTAAATGTGTAATAATTCAGCAGATCTACGAGAATAATTAAACAAGTGCTCATTTACGCATGATAAAATGCATGCAAATAGTTTTCACGAAGCCGTGGTTTTCTGAATTAAATACAGAAAATATAAAGCTTAAAACGTTACTCTACTCAATGTAGCTCTATTTTTAAAACGTATGTTTTGGTACTGTTGCAAAATCTTGGATTTCTTGTAACTAAAACACCTTGCGATTTTCAGTCTGTTGAATAACAAGCTTCTTACTCAACCGTTTAAGTTATATGCTTTAATGAGCAATAGCCATATTTCATTGCCTATTATTCGTATATTTGTTCAGTAAAAAGGGTGGGAGAGAATGTCTGCAAGTTAACGCTTATATCCTCTCCCCTCCATCATACCCCATTAAATCGATAAAAAGTTTGGGGTGCGTGGGAACGATAGGAATTTATTTTCCCTTGTCATTGTTCGCAGTACAAATTACCAAACGATATTAAGAGTTCGAAGCGTTTTCAACTCACTGCGTAGTTAACGGACCAACATGTCTTAACAATAAAATCTGAGATAGTAAGCTACATATTATATTTAAAATTATTCAAATAATTGTTCCTTTTTCAGCGTTCGATAGCTTTGTATTGATTTCAACACATAGTAAGTCTAATTTGATAATTAACGGTAAAATCAGTACCTTTCTGACAGGTGTAATAGTAATTTCTAACAGTTATCTTTAGCGGTTTAAAATATCTTGAAAATAAAATACCATGTTTAAAATACCGGGCTTTCCAGTTTTGTGTACATGATAAATGATGCAGTGCCATGTAATTTTAAAATTTTAAGTAATTATTAAAAATCTTCTAATTAGTCCAGAGAATAGTATTTTGTTATGCACGTTTGGCTTTAGTTATTGGGCATAATCTCTTATTTTTGCGTGCAGTTTTTGTGAAAAAGTAGAGTTCGCAGGCTTTCTAATTAAATTTCATTAATTATGATGTGAAATACATTTAAGCTCAATGGCTGAGTCCTGAAAAAGCACTTAAAATGACGATGAATACTGGAACTCGTGGTAATTAATTTCTGAAAAAAATTAAACTTCACTGACTTCAAATAACTTTCACCGTAGAATTTTTAGTAATACTTAATGAAAATATGTTTGGCTATTTGAATTCAAATTAACGTTCTATGAATTTCTGGATTAAGTTTCCTACAGGTGAGTTTTGTTGTATGCAGATGAAAATATTGATTAATGTATTGTTATACTTAATACAGATTAATTTATAATTTTTTTTAAAGTTTAAATTCTCAAGTAAATAATTTTCTGAATATTATCTAGCAATTTTCTTTAAAATGTTAGAAATATTTTTATTGATATTAAGCTTTTACTGCTTTATTTAAAATTGCGTTTAACCACTCACATTAAGAAAACTGAAAATGCTGGCAGAAATTTGTATGAAATTGCATTTTTTACACTGCTGGACAGTTTTAAGGACGGATCTTCAACTAGAGTATAACGTAGCATGAAGCGGGACTGAAGGCTAAACAGGATAAAATGTTGTTGCCACACTGTTCGAAAGGGACGTTTATTGTTCGTGAAAATACAGAAGGTTTTTGAAACATCCAAAGGCCGTTTGTTGCTGTGTGCGGAGAAATGGAAAAATGCATATGAATGACAGCGGGCATCTTTGAAGAAGGTGTCAGTCCGAAATATGTCCACGTTTCGGCCGATGCAACTTTCCACACGTCGTGTCATGCTTTACACAATATTATCCAGCGGCTGTTGAGATACTTCCACCCACTCCTTTGGGTGTTCTTTCTCAATGGAGGATATTTTCGACCAACAGGTCGCCTCCCCAGAGCATCCGAAAAGTTTTCAATGGGTTTTAGATCTGGAAAATGTCCCGACCATATGAGACGTTGAATATTCTCGCTGTCTTGACAATCCTGAATAATGAGTGTTGGATTCATGGCGCTGCCTTCCGTAAAAAGAAATTTATCACCGAAAGAACCACGGAAAAGACGAACATGAGGCAATAAAAGATCATCAGTCCATAGTGAGCCGGATTCCCAGTAGCAACCACAAGAAAGGGCGCGCCGTCATTGGTCATAATAAGCAGCACCACTCTCATGCCACATCACCTGACGTCTACAATCTGATGACAGACTGAACCTACTATCCTGTTCAGTTGCCATGCCCGCGACACCATTGCAAACGGTCGGGATGGTGCTGTCTGGGCAGTAGAACATACACAACAAGTCTGTAAGGATAGTCTTATTTGACCCAAACGTCTGGTGGCAACAGTTTTTTTTTTGGGGGGGGAGGGGGATACCTGCTGTCCTTTGCAGCGTGAAATTCATTCGTCACCTGCTGAGCTATAGTGTGCTGATATCTTTTTGACGATAGTGCAATGTAACTAACATCTAACATGATTTTCCCCATGCCGCTTGCTACACGTTGCAGTTGTTAAAGCTTTCCACAACCATGAAACAACTCTGAGGGCGATGTTAAACTCGCTGGCAACATCTGTAATATTTCGCTCGATTGTTGTAATTTTAGCTGTGTCATTAGGAAGCTACTTCGATCTTCCTAATGACACAGCCATGCGTAAAATAATCTAAGTGATGTCGAAAAGACATACTGAAATTTTCAATATCGTTAGTTAGTTAAGTTAGCGCTTTAGTTAGTTAGATCGTTAGTCAAGTTAGATCTTCCATGTAAACCTTTCATTTGATACAACAACTGCACGCACAAGTCAAATCCTTTAAATGCTGTGTCAGCGTTATCACCTGATGAACAAGCGAGGAAATGAAAATGTACATGGGTACACTTCACTGTATCCTGCACTTACTCTAATTTTTTTTTAAATTTTGCTTACTTTCATTCTCATTTTTTTTATTCATTTCGTGGCTATTGTGAGTAATAATGTTGTCCATTCTTATGAACTTTCCAATAGTGTAAATAATTTAAGGCTGTATTTTTAACAACAACAACAAAAAAAAGTATCATATGATGAATGCAAAGTTGTGCTATGTGATAATGCCGAGTACTGGAAATATCTAGCGTTTTAATAAAAAGTAGTACAATAGGATAGTTCTATTAAAATAAGCTAAAGCATTATGTAACGTGCAGATTAATTGTCAAAAATTAAGGTTCAGTTCAAATTTAGCAAATTTTATCTAATTTAAATTTAGTTACATAAAAAGCTAGGACTAGAAGAGAAGCGAACATTTCTGACATTCTTTATAGATATTTTAAGTTTTTGCACACTAAGGCTGCAGTTAAGTAACATGTTATTAAAATATTGGTTTTAAGAAAATGCATTGAATTGTAATAAGTTCATTAAGAACATCATGTATTATCTAGCTTTGAGCGTACTTCATCATTTATAATCTTAAAACAACTTTCATGTGACATAGTTTTTCTAAATCAAACGTATGCAATGGTAGAAAATATGATGTGTCAATATTTTTCCCTCTTTCATGTAAATGTAAATTGTCTTTTCTCGAAATTCTTGTATTGTATAATATTTTGTATATTGTAAAGTTTATGTTGTGTGTATATAATGTTATATTTTTGAATTATTGTATAAATTTACAGATTTTAGAAATGTAACGAGCAATTTCAATGAAGGCAAAATTTTGAAATTTGTTGCTGTTTTTATTAATCATCACCAATTAAAAGAATCTTTTACGTTATATATATATTCTAATTGTAATAAGTTTTCTTAGACTGTTTTCACATTTTTTATCTCAATATTGTTGAATTAGAGCCGCAGAACTAAGGAAAATTTTAGTTTATAAAAAACGTTTCCTTTTTGTAATTAAAAATTATCATTTCAGCATTAAAGACAACTCCCGAAGTTTTCTTTTATAAGTAATTTTTGGAGCAATTAATCCGTTGTAATTATGACTTATATAAATGAGAAGGAGCAGCAAAAAGGTTAAGGAAAATTGTATGAAGAGAAAAAGCTTCATAAAAAATTTGTGTTCAGAAATAAAGCGGTAATTTTTTATAATATTAAAAAAAAAACTCAATTCAGTAAATACGCAAATATTTGGTTGTTATTCCTATTTGCTGCTAAATATGCGTCAATTATTTCTCTTATTAGGGATTTCTCAGTTCAATAATAAATTTTCTGGACTATTCTGTAATAACATTACATGTAATATTATGCAGCATAGTTTACTTAGGAATGTTAACCTAGAAACTGATGTTTTTCTATACAGTGATTTTCACCTCAGCTGCTTTTAGTATTAAAAACCGATTAAACACAACTGGGAAAAAAGGCTGGAAACAAGATTCAGCACGATCTAATAGAAAGTCAGCTTCCCTCCATTCTTTCCTAGATTTACGATGCATGGAAAAAAGCAATTTTACGATGCAAAGAAAAACGATTACGAAAACGATGCAAAGAAAACGATACGAAAGAAAAACGATTACGATGCAAAGGAAAACCACGTACAATTCCAAATTTTAAGTTACTGAAAATTTTCAGACTCCGAAATAACTTAAAACATCATGATAGCTGCACTGTTTTAATAGTTTTCGCACACACCGGAGCTAAAACTACTTTATAGGTAAATCAACTGTCTCATTTATAATTTTCATGAAAATGTCGAACTTACTTATCGTGATGTTCATCAAGATGTTAAAATTTTAGTTTTGAACATGTATAAAAAACAGCAATGAAAACAATTGATAAAAAAAAAATCTGAAAGGTTTCAGATTTTAAACTACGTCCAAAGGGCGTTTTTTAACGTCTTGTGTGTTACCTTTATTTATTAAATATCATGTTCTTCGGACTTAAATCATAAAATTCAGTTCAAGAGCAATATCGAAAAATAATTTAAAATGAGCATATCTTTAGAATTTCAGATACGAATTTCAGGAATTATAGATTCCACGCGCTGGAGATAAACATTTCCCCCCCCCGTATTGTGTTGCCATTGCTCGCTTTTAAATCGTTTTGAGTTTGTTCATCAAAAATTCGTTAAAGTTTTACAAAATATGAAATCGATAATAAAACAAATTCGAAATTTCAAATTTGGGCTTCCAGATGCGCATTTTCGGTTGGAAACGTACGTTATTCAAAATTGGATGGCTCTAGGTACCATTGTTTCATCACATTTGGAGAAATATACATACATTTTTTAAGCAGATTCTTCATTATTTAATTTCTTTAAATATAATACAGGGCTGCAAGATTTGGTGGCAACAGTTTGAAAAATGATTCAGACTTTTAATGTTTTCGACGCAAAATCGCAAAACGAAAACAATAATCTTGGGGGACTAAAGTCCCTTTGGGCTGATAATAGTGACAGTGTTTGTGAAAAGATAAATTGTACTTGAATGAATAATTTCTTGATGTTTTCGAAAGGAATCCTCTTTAAAGAAATTCAGTTTAAGACGTATTCGAATTTCTGGCTTCTATTTTTGTCATCTGTAAAGCCTGCTTATCCAGTATATCGTATTTTGGTCAACGACTGGTATTTTAAAATCCCAGCATCAAAAGCTATCACATAATGCTTTATTTTTTTAGTTACATAACTATATTAACCCTTTAAAATGCATGCAAATGATGTAGAATTGTGTAGGATTTTTCAGAGCATCTAATGGTTGTAAGAAATCCAATGCGGAATTTAGGCAGAAAATATAAGTTTTGCATTTTTAAAGAAGTATAGCGAACATTCCTCTACAATACGTTTTCTTTGTATAATTTATTCTGATTTATCTTTGCACTTAATATCTTGCTGTTTTATTTCTGCTCATATTTTCTGGAAAAGAAAACCTGAAATATTATTTTGAACAAAAAAAGCTTTGTCCTGTAAATTGCTAAGCAGCATAAAAATGCTGATGTTTGGCAGCGAGCAATGCTTTTCACAGATTTTTAAGTATAGCCCGAATCATTGAGTTTTTGTATATAATTGCATTCATTTACGATGATGGATGCTAAGAGAAAAATATATTATTAACTGATTTTTGAGTGGCTCTTATTAAATGAAACTTTCACATTTCCAAATTCAGTGAAACTATTGTAATACATTAATATCTGAGTTGTGAAAAACACGCCGAATAATGATTATTTGAGTTCAGGTAAGAAGAAGAAGCGTAATATTCATAACTTTGCAGGACTAGTTTCGAAGGTTTAAATGCCGAACCTTCGAATTTAGTCCTATAAATATGTGAATATTGGAACTGTTTTTTTTTGTTTGTTTGTTTTTTGTTTTTTTGTTGCTTTAACACCTCCAATAAACACAATATCTATTCTACTAAAATATTTTCTTTTTCAAATGAGTCTCTGAAAACTCTGAAAATGCAGTAACTTATTTTCATTGTTATTAGTATTTTTTTCTTTTGGAAATTTTCAAAGAATTTCTGTCTGATGATAGAAGTTTGCCCAGTTTTAAGTTATATTTAATATTATGTCTGAAATGCTGTAAAGTTACTTAGTTTTAAGTAGTTGAATTTGATGGTTATTTTTCCTTCATTAGTTTCTCCGAGGTTCAATTCTTGGCGGAGCGGATTGAATGCTAGCACTAGTTGTTACGTTTGAAGCTCGTAACTAATTATTATTAAGCAAATAATATGCAGTTTTCCTCGAAATGCTCTGTTTGGAAGCATCCTTTTCTAGACGGTAATTTATTTTCTCCCTCCTTTTTGCATGCCTTCGTGGTGTAACGGTAGCACACTCAACGCGTATTCGAGAGATCCAGGTTCGAGTCCCGGCGAGTGCATTGCTCATTTTTCACGTTTCCCGCATTAAAAAAAAATCCTATATACTGTACAGTGGCGCCCGAACTAAAAAAAAAGTGGTAGATGATAATTCTTCATCAGGAATAACTAATAATATCCGCATATTTATGCATGAAAGCTTCTTAAATGTGTCGTAGTTTGGTACTTACTATTGTGAAGTCTAATCTTAGAAAACCAACCGAGAAATCTAAATCTGCATCGTTAAATCTTTTTCTGTTTGAGAACTAATTCTAAAATAAGACTTAATCCTAAAATCCTTCTTTATATAGCAGATTAGAAATGCAGTCGCATAGAATGCTTTAGTAAGTTCTACATCAGTTCTGTATAAGAAAATGAAAATATCAGTTATTCACCGTTGAGTACAAGTATGCATTGTTAAACGTAGATGAAGTTAAACGTAGACGAAAAATTTATTCTTCTAAATGCTCCCAGAGCACGTTCAAAGAACTAGTTATGTAATGTCTGATATAAATATATATTTATATAAGGACTTAAATTTCAATTTATGAATTCAAATAGCGCAATTTTGCAAATTTCCGAACTAAAAATACTAAAATGAGCTAAAAGATATTAGTAGTATTATGAAATATGCAACGTGTACTAAATAAGCTTAGGAACTATGACAGATAAAATATGATGGCAGTGCTTATTTTGTTCTTGAAGTAATGCAAGTACTATGCATACGTAAGAAATTCCTAACGGGTAAATATTCAAGATCAAATTCGACAAACGGAACTTTAATTTTTGTGTTGATTTTTTGTGATTTAATATAAAATCCAAGCGATTATTCTGTGCGGAGGTACGTAATATATAGCGTTAGGAACTTTTATAAACTATTACAATAGTGCTAAAAACGTTTATAAAATTATTAAATGGGTATATTGTAAATTAAATCGCTTAGATAAATTATTAAAAGCTCAAAATATTTCATAATTACATTTGAAAATCAATTTATTAAGCAGGTAGTTATAATTTGAATTATAAATTAAAACGTTTTCGTCGCGGCAATCCTTATCAGACCTCATAGGTGATAAATGCATGAATACGAAACCTAATGTAGCAGTTAAAAATCTTTGTAAACTCTCAATTAAAAATATTTCTGTGTAAAAATGTTAGCTAAGAGCTTGTAAGTTTAAATGAAATGCTAACGAATACGAATTCTCACTAATAATGTACATTTTTTTCTAAATTCGTACTGTATTGTCTTTCATTTGCTGAAGAACGGACAAACTGTCAAAAATTATCAAACTGGCAAACACATGTTAACGCTTACTATTTGTATAATCAAAACTTAATAGAGTGAAAATTAAATCCTAAATCTTAGCTAATATTTGCGTAAGGTCTAGATTTTTTTTAGAAGAAAGATATATTTAGAAATAAGCATACAATCGTATATGCTCATTCTCTTTTCCGTTTTCATCCCATGAATGGGAACTTATCTCCCATTAAAGCTAGAGTTTTGGGTAGAGAAGTAAGTGGCGGAATATGAGTGGATGTGATTTGCGGCCGTAACGCGATTCCGCGAGCCCGAGACGATTCTTGTGATAACAACACTTAATTGACGCGATCGGAATAAAAGAGCGTGAATCCATTTTCTTTTTGCCTGGCGATGAGTGAACAAATTCTGCCCATTAAAGTGTTACTGAAGAAGTCTGCAGAACATGCCATTTGAGCAGCCTGCTAACGGACATCTCTTACTTTTAATAAAATAAAAGCAAAGATAAAATTTCACCAGTAGTAGTTGGCCTCTTTCCAACGTTGTTTATTGCAATTACTGCTGGCTTCGACTTTTTTGTTCACTCTCCCGTATTCCTGAGCTTTTGCAAATAAGTTAACGCATTATTTTCGAAACTAAATATTTAGGAAGTAAATTAACTTGGTGAATGATTTTTCAGACCATTACGTTACGAGAATTCTCCACGGCTAGATTTATGTTCCCTGGTTCAAGCATATAATGAATATGTTTGCGATTTTAGAAAATGAGAATTTGAAATTTATTGTAAATGTTCTCGGGACTATAAATGCACTGATTTATTCTTTTGTAATATTATCGTGAGCCTTTGATGATGATTTTTTAAAAACTGCATTTTATGGCGAGTTAATTGGAATTATGCGTTTAGTGATTGATACCTATTTTTACATACAGTGAAGTAAAAGAACTCTCTATAATATCAAAATATTTAAATTTACTTAAACGTAATAAAATATAAACAAGTGTGTTTAGTATTTAATGTACGCATATGTATATGAAAGTAAGTTATAATGGTTAAGAGCGACCTGGACTGTGCGACTGGTTACTCTCGCTGATAAATTTTCCTGCTGCACTCGTATTTACCGGTCCTTTGTCAGAATGGTATTCATATGTCACTCTAAACATTTTGTATTGTTTTAACCGGGCTATTAAAAACATCGCTTTGTAAGTAAACTGATAATATATATATTACTTTATTAAAATGCTTTTTAAACTTATCGGGGTTAAATCTTAAAAGCATTAGCCACTTGCAGTAAGCATAAAATAAGCTATCGATAAATGCTTTTAAACTGCAATGACAGGTAAAAGGGGATGTGATTTCAAAGCATTTACTCCTTCCTTACTCAAGTCAACCAACGGCCGAGCGGTAAAATCGCTGAACACTGGTATTAGCGATACTACTATACTGGTCGACACTGGTAGTTAAACACTAGTATTAGATTCGATTCCAGGTGAGCTTGCTGGCTGCTTGGGCATTTTCGCTGCTTCGTTATTAGTTTTCCCTATGTGTAACGTGGATACGAGCCACATTCCGTAGAAAGTCCTCTACGAAGACAACACCCCTTTGTCAAATAGCCCTCGCATGCTTTCCCATAATTAAATAAAGGAAGCCGAACCAGCGTTCGGCATTTTAAATGTCCATGGATGGATAATTTGATTGGCAGAAGTAAAATTTAATTTGTATCCATCTATGAATGAATATGAAATTAATAAATAATATAAATATGAAATTAATAAATGATTATTTAATAATGAAAAATTGTGGTAAATGTAATACAGTTTTTTTTAATCCTGTAGCTAGTAGGTGACCAGTAACAAAAATGAAAGAAAATAAAGTCTAATGCACTTTATGAAAATACACTCTACCTTGTAAATAACCAAAAGAAAATAAAAATTTTGTGATAACGTTCACGTTCAAATTATTACAGATAAATTAATGTTCTAAACATTAGTTTTAAAGCCAGTATTAGGTAACTAATATAGTTTGCCCCATTCCATTTACTAGTGTGTGCTCAGTTTTTTTCGGTATTCTAAAATTATTATCTGTACGTAATTGGGAGAAGAATAAATCGTTCCATGAAACATGATGTACATCACTGGTTTATCTTTATCAGATTCACCTTATTTTTAAAGGAAATTTGAATTTAATCAAAAATTCAAAAATTTAGATTCTAAATCTAAATACTTACCTCATAATATATGTCATCCATCTCATTATTATCATGTACATTAAAGAAAAATAAGAAACAGATTTTTATGTCAATAAACAGGAATTTATTTCAGTGGTATCAAAGGTAATAAATTCAAAATCTTCACTCAAAAACGTGATAATCATTTTTACAGATATGCAAACTAAAGAAGTAGTTATTGGCTGACAATTTTTAGAGTTAGAGTTTTAAGGGAGGATAAATCATTCTGAAGGCCATGCACTATAAATAACTTCCTTCCTTATTCTTTTTTATTTTATTTTATTTATTTTTTTGTGATATATGTAAAGATAGCATGATATAAGGAAATGTTATGAAATGTCTTGTCGTAATTTAAGAAATCAATTATAATATTTTTTTAGGTTTTATTTACATTTACTTAGCATATTGAGGCTTGCTGTTCTGAAAATTATGTACATGAATATCGTAACTAATGTAAAAACTGAGGTTTTCTTGATCCTTTCCATACTTGCAAAGCATAATTTGATGGGAAAAGTAAGCCTTCGTTGTTTCGTTCCAAGATTAATGAACAAAGACTGATATCTCCATTTATATGAAAAGCCAAAACGCATTGTTCAGTTTAATTTAGTTAAATTCACTAACCTAACACTATTTCTACACTATTCACTTTCTAAATTCTAATACTATTTTGATATACAATTAAGTTACAAAGAGAAATATTAAAAAAAACACCTCTTTTAAAAATTATTTAAATGGAATTTAAGCCGCAGATTTAAAAAATTAAATTTTCAGAATTCGCTGTAGGTTAAGAAATAATAACAAAAAAATAAAAAAGACTACTTTTCGTAGCCTCAAAATAGAGTTAATTAATATTTTATATAACATAAAAATTGCTTAAATTTACTTTAGAATTCGCCTGTTTAATAGAATAATTTGGCCAAAAATTAATGAACTCACGTTTTTTACGTTGTAAAGCTGAATTCTTTACAACGTAAAAAACCCGCCTTCCTCAAAATATTTTATTTTTTCAAAAATTAATATTTATTGCGTGTAAAATTATTATTTTTAATTTAACACCTCCTTAGTTTTATTTAATTTAAAATGACATAGTTAAAATTACTTAAATTTAAACATTTGAATAATCGTTCAAATTATCATGATTCAACCAAGCTATAATACAGAGTTTCTTAAACTGTGGGTCGCGTCTCCCATGGAGGTCGCGGGACCTGTAGCATGGGGTCGCCAAAAATTTTAGCAGTTTTGATATTTCTTTAACTTATTGTAATAATTTTACAATTACCAAATACACTGGTGTGCAAAACTTAAGCAACAATGTAAAAATTTAGCAGATAGCCGTGAAATTGCAGAAAAGGAGGTTTGGAGATCAGTACAATGAACACGTAAGTCAGTAGAAACGTCATGCGTATGCAAATATCAGGAACGAAACGTCATAGGCGACGTGAGCGTACAGACAACGCGTGATGTCGGCGCGCGCAGCTCAACAGTAAAATAAAAGGAAGGACGGAGACGCAATTCAACATCCTTCACTTATCAGGACCTTTCACTGTCATGTGCCTTTGGCATAGCTTTCAGGAGCCGATAACGCTGCATTGACTAGCAGCACTTCGGCCATATCTATATGGACTGGACTGGACAATTCAACATATTCGCTGCAAGTGCCAGTGAGTCAGTTCATGAAATATGGCTAGAAAAAATCACCTGGACGACTTCACACGTGGAAGAATGATCGGAAAGCTGGAGGAGGCGCGTACTGTCAGCAGTGTAGCTGCAGAGTTCAGAATCAACAAAAGTGTCATTTCGCGCGCTTGGAAAGCGTTCCAAACCACAGATACAGCTGTTAGAAAGGTTGGTGGTGGCCGCCCGAGGATGACATCTGCAGGGGATGGCCGATATATCGTCCTGCAGGCCAAAAGAGGCCGTCAGCAAGCGCCATTGCTCAGCAACTCTGTACAGCAACGGGGCGACAAGTGTCGCGGTCTACTGTGGTCAGACGCCTTCACAAAGGGGCCTATTAGCCCGCCGTCCTGAATGCTGCCTCTCGTTGAAAGTTGGCCACCGTTTACAGCGGTGCAGAGAGCACAAAAACTGGACAACTGATCAATGGAGTCGTGTCCTCTTTACGGATGAGAGTCGGTTCAGTACCAGAAGCGATTCTCAATGCGTTTTGATTTGGAGAGAGGTCGGGACCCGGTTTTATCCCAGTAACATCAAGGAAAGACACCGTAACGGTGGTCCTGGAGTTCTTGTCTGGGGAGGCATTATGCTAAAAGGGCGAACTGAGCTCCACGTTTTCGACAGAGGTTCTGTAACCGGGGATCGCTATTGTGAGGAGGTACTCCTTCCCCATGTGCGTCTGTTCCGAGATGCCATTGGCCCAGACTTAACTTTTATGGATGACAATGCACGGCCACATCGGACTCTTGCTGTTAAGGAGCTACTGGAAAGTGAAGATATCACTCGAATGGATTGACCAGCGTACTTCCCAGATTTAAATCCCATCAAACATGTGTGGGATGCTTTGGGGAGACGCATTGCGGCACGCTTACATCCTCCGGAGAACACCCAACAACTCAAACAGATGCTGACTGAGGAATGGGCACTCCTACCGCAAGAAATGTTGCTCCAGCTGAGTATGCGGAGACGGTGCGAAGCAACCATTGCATTGAGGGGAGGGCATATCCCATATTAAGGAACATCTGCTTGTTGTTCTTCCTCTTGGACAGACAATCATGAGTCACGATACTATGCGTTCAATAAAGCTTGTTTTTGTTTGATTCCATACCGTATGCATTGTATTCCTTTTTCACCTCCGATGCTTTCGTCATCCTTTACGTACATAATACTCTCCTTCATTTCTGCATTTCATGTCTCTCAGTTGATTTCTCGTGGAGTTATGGCAAAAAAACCCTGCTGTTGCTTAAGTTTTGTACACCAGTGTATTTTTACACAATGTATCTGAACATAGATAAACTGAAGATAGATATAGATAAGACAATGCAGACAAAGAAAAAACGAAAACGTTTCGACCCATTCTTTTTATAATATAAACGTTCATTTTACTTGCTTTGCGCGTGACGCTGTCATTTCGTCTGTTACTTATTTAAAATTTTCACATTGTTCTTTGTTTTAAAATTAGAAATTAATGACCTAAAACTGCAGTAGCATATTACAGTACAAGTGAAAATTTGACAGTTTCACTGACGTGAATGCCGGATTTGGGCAATGCTTGCCACAAAATTTTCGTAAATGTTATAGGGTCGCGAAACAAATCTCAGTGATAAAAAGGGGCGCGACTAAAAAAAGTTAAGAAGCCCTACATATAAAAACGTACTAAATATTACAAAGTATTGGGTACTAAATATTTTAACGTGTAAACGCATTGGGAAGAATGGACTCATGCATGATGATTATAGGCATTGTTTGTTTAATAATGAGCATTCTAAAGTGACGACGAAGAAAATTGTTTCAAAACATCATTAATTAATACCGTGGAAATGAGAAAAGTCGGCTTGAATGCACTTGATGGTAAACGATACATACTGTCAAACTGCTACGATAATTTAGCTCATGGTCATTTTAAAATCAAAGAAGATAAATAATTAGCGGAGTAAATAATAGTAATGACGTTTAAATTCATTGGGTAGGAGGAGGAGGGAATGAAACTGCAAGGGACATCCGGTATCCAATACTGTCATTGCTTTTTCTCTGACATTATAGTCCCACCAACGGCCGAGCGGTAAAGTCGCTAACACTGGTAGTCGGTCCGAAATTCGAATCCCGCTAATAGGCTGGCTGCTTGGGCGTTTTTGTGATTTTCACGATGTTTAGCGTATATACAAGCTAGTGTCCTTTAGAAAATCGTCCCTGAAGGTATCCTTCCCTTAAGGCAGATAGCCCTCGTGTGCTTTGCCATAACTGAATAACCTAACCTAACCAACTATGCTCACTTTTTATTGCTCTTCATTTAAACTTCTTTCCTCGAATTACTCTAAATTAATTAATTAACCGATCCCTCAAGGTAAGTTGAAAATGACATCAAAATTGCAAATATGTTTTCTTGTTTTTCCCGTATGTAACTGTAGATGTATTCAGAGATGTACTAAGACTCAAATTGCAAATATGTTTTCTTGTTTTTCCCGTATGTAACGAGCCAGTTTAACTTAGAAAGTCCTCCACTAAGGTATCTCCTTTTTAGGCAGCTAGCCCTAGTGTGCTTTGCTATAATAAAATAAACCTAACCAAAACCCTGACATCGTATAGGCTCTAACGCGTGCACTTCGGCAATAATGTATGGGAACCTTGGGTAATCACCATGCTAATTTTAAAAATAAATTAAACTACCATAATTCCTTTCCATCATATATGTAAGTTATTCGTATGAAATTAAAAAAAAAGAAAGATATGAAAGTAAAATTTATGATAAGAAAAAAATGTGGAAAGAAATTCTGTTTGAAATGGAGTAGAATATCAGTTATTAAAAGACGGGGGGGGGTCAACAAAAATAATAAAATGTACTATAAAAAGGTAAAAAAATTATGTAACGTTATTTAAAAGTAATATGGAAATTTTAAAACGTAGATGAAAAAATCCTATCTCAATAACGTAAGAATCGATCACATTAATGATTTGAAATATACCATGTTAACAATTATATTGAAAATTTTTTAAATTCTTGCTAAATTGTTAGTGAAAATAAAAGGCGACAGTTACATAATTTTTATATATAAAAGCATAAGAATGTTCTTCTGGCACTAAACTCGAGGTAATCCACTTTATCATTGCATTTTCAACATAAAAACTTCGGAAATACTCCTTCCTGCCGTTGTTACAGGCTACAGCGTAGTAGAATGGCTGTTCAGAGGGTGTTGTGTTAAAAGTATAGCACGCTCTAGATCGGAGAAACATGAAGGATAGAACGCCATTCACCACTTTGTTTGCTAGCTCAATCCTTTGGCAGAAGCATTCCTTTTGGTCAAAAACCACGACAAGATGAGAAACAAGGCCAGTAGAAACTATTGAGGTATATTTTTCAATGTTGAAGAGCCTGAGGACCTTTTCAACAAGTTTCCTAAGTTTTGCTGAAAAACGTCTGGCCAGTTTCAGTATCTTTAACCTACATTTCACCTTTTTTACTTCCTTATACGAAGTATTGTGATCCCGAAAAATTTCGGGTATCGTATTTCAACGAAAATATCCATTTTGACAGCTATCGAATGCAATTTAACGATGTTTTTGCGTGACGTCTGTACGTAAGGGCAGAATAAAGAACTCTTCCCCCCGCAAAAAAAGTTATAAATCTGATTTAAAATGAATTCTGAAGAGATATTGTCGCGTCGTCTGTCCGTCCGTCCGTACGTATGTATGTATCTCGCATAACTCAAAAACGAGTAGCCTCAAAAGCGAGTTGAAATTTTGTAAATAGAACTGCTATAACATGTAGATGTGCACCTCCTATTTTGGTTGCAATCGGCCACACCAAAAGTATATATCAAAAGTATATATATATGTACAAAATTGTTTCAAAAGAATATAGTAAAGTTAAATTAAATTTAAATAATTCTCTTGCGCCATTGCTGCAAGGAATGAAATTTGAATTTAACAAAATTTCTATTCGTAAAAAGCAAATTAAAGTAAAAAATTAATTGTAGAAATAGGTTTAAAAGAAATTATAAATAATTTATATTGCTGTGAACTAATGATATTGTAGATTAGTTCGCAGCAATATAAATTATTTATAATTTCTTTTAACCTATTTCTATAATTAATTTTTTACTTTAATTTGCTCTTAACGAATAGAAATTTTGTTAAATTTAAATATATGTACATATATATCCACTCTGTCACTGGGCTCAGTGAGCTCAGTTTCTTTATTCTTATATTTTGTAAAATTGTGCATTTTTTGCATTTATGCAGAAATGATTGAATTATGTTGTTAGCTTCCGGTTAAGGCTTTTACGCTTTTAGTTAACATGCATGGTATAGTTATAGAATTATGAACAATTTAAAAGTTGTTTAAGTGCGACTAAGCCTAATTTTTTTACCATAGCAGCCATATTTGTTTACATTTGAAACTTAGCAGAATAGTGGATTTGTTGCCAATCTAGAGAAACTAAGCTTCGCAAAAACAAAGTAACGTCTTTTATTATTGCAAATTAAATTATGCTTAATCCATTCTGGAATTATCATTATTAAATTATCTCATATATTGACTCAGCATAGCGTCCACAATAAATTCAGTTTCTATGTCTTCAGGGTCTTTTTGTCGAGTGAGGCCGAAAGTAAACTTTCAGTTTTGTTCATCTAAAAATCTACCTTCTTGCCCGCTGGCTGAATTGCTTGTTTTTGTGTAGAAAATGTAATTTTAATTGTTTTAACTGTGCTTGGTGTTTTATTTTTTTCTATATCTTTCAATTTTTAATGTAGATATTTTGAGTTTTT
>KK119901.1:124823-137200 GCA_000611955.2 Stegodyphus mimosarum | reverse complement strand
GCGTTTTCTCAGTATATTCTTTTACTTAAAATCCTAAAACTTCTACAAATATGAACTAAATTGCTTAATATTTTTACTGCTTATTTAAAATTATATTTTAATAGAAACAAGGATGCGTTTTTTAAAATAGTGAAAGGAAAAATTACTGGAAATGAAAATACGATTGAGATCTTCTTTTTTTTAAAGTTTTTACATAAAACTGTGCTTTTTATTTTTTCTTGGAAACTAACTCATTAATCGCAAAATCGATCCTTAAAGTTATTAATAACACTAACATATGCAATAAAAACATTTGAGCCAAAACATTCAAAATTGTGTGAGAAGAAGGAAATTTTAATTCTTAAATTTTTCTTCAAAAAATTTTAATTTAAAAAAATTACTAGCACAATTTTTTTTCAGCTTAAAATCATTTTGTCTTGTAAAACCACTTAATATTATATATAGAAAATAGATGAAAATTCTTAAAAAAAATTATCATTCGAAAGGTACCAAGTCCCCTTAAATAGCGAACAGGTTTGCAGTTACCGTGACAAATACTCTGTAGCCCTCTCTCAGGAAAGAGACTGCCACAGTATACAGTTATCTTTTTAGTATAAAGTGGCAATATGCCCAGAGGACTACTAATTTCGTTTTGGCATTTTGCGTTGTTTCACTTTTCAAACCGTTGCCACCAAATATTATCTCCCTGTATTATATTTAAAAAGTTAAATAATAAAGAATCTGCATAAATGTATATATGTTTCTTGCATTGTGATAAAACAAAGGTATCTAGAGCCATCCAATTTTGAATGCCGTAATCCTGCTGCGAATATAGGCATCTGGAAGCCCAAATTTGGAATTTGTTTTATTATCGATTTCATATTTTGTAAACCTTTAAACGATTCTTTATTACCAAACTCAAGGATTTCAAAGCAAGCAATGGCAATCTTGTACAGAAAAAATACTCTTAGTTATCTCCAGCGCGTGAGACTGTATCGGAAATTCTAAAGATTTGCTCATTTTAAAATTATCTTCCTATATTACTCTCGAACTTAATTTTATGGTTTACATGCGATGAACACGATATCTAATAAATAAAGGTAATACACAAAATGTTAACGAAGCGTCCCTTTAGACGTTACTTAAAATCTGCAACATTTAAGATTTTTTTGGGGGGAGGTGTTTTGTTTTTCATGTAAAACGCGCCAAACGGTTGTGCATACTTGAAATCGCTAAATAAATCTGAAAATAAAATAATGCTATATGTCTAGTAGCTTTTTGCATTGTTCTAACTGACGAGGCTAAATCGCGGTGGGCAAAAGCCGGTCTGCTGGACGAATACGGCCCTTTTAATTCTTTAATATCACCCTTTATGATCCTGTCTTGATATTTCAGACACATTTTCAGTCCATTTCTAACTTGGTTTTGTAAGCAAAATAATGTTAAGTAGCAGCATGACTGTGTATCTAATGTTAGAGTATATATGCACACATATACGCTTGACTATACTAGCGGCAGTATCTATCTATCAATATATATATATATACGCATACTACACTAGATATACTAATAGTAGTGTATCTATTATAGTATGCGATATAAGTGTCCATTATGTGTGATTAATACATTGGTTATCATAAATTAAGGAAAAATCACAAAAATAGCTATAACTTCCTCAAAAATAAGCCAAACCGTGTAAAATTTGAATATGTTGCCAAGTAAGAGTAGCTGAGTAAAACTGCAATATGCAAATGAGTAACGTTGCACTCGGAATGCGTCATCTGCGAGGAGCATAGAAGTCCATGTTTGAGAGCGAGCCCACATATTTCACTGTGATAGTGACATCAGAAATCTGAGATAGCCAATTCATAGCAATGACCTCCAGGCATTATTTGCCTGCAGAACTACGATGGAGAGCCATTGGGAGACTAAAGGCAGGACAAAGTCAAACAAAAGTGGCCAGATGGCTAATTTTTAGTCCTCCTGTGGTTCATAAACTTTGGAGACAATTTGGAACCACAGATTCGGCATCTAGGAGGTTCAGCCAAGAATGGCCAACTGCTACGACGAGCGCCGATGACCGATATTTGGCATTATGTGCAAGCAGGAATAGAACGCTACTTCGACTCTTCTTAGATCCTCCCTTGCTGCACCCACAGCAAGGTTGGTGTCAACATCGACTGTGCGTAGAAGTCTTCACCAAGGTGGTCTGTATGCGTGGCGACGAGCCATTTGCGTGCCGCTCACGACACGCCATAGGAGGGACCGTTTGCAGTGGGCACGACAACATGTCCACTGGACATGATGGGTTCTATAATCCACACACAGAAGGGCTATTAATTTCGTTTTGGCATTTTGCGTCCGTTCACTTTTCAAACCACTGCCACCAGCTATTACAACCCTGTAACTAACACCGTGCATGAAAACATTGCAGCTAACTATACAAAGATTACAGTTACTGATGAATTGTAAAGGGTACAGAACATCGTCAACATCGGCACTTCAAGTATTGGCTCACCTCCTCCTCTACACCTAGTGGTTGAAAGAGAGGACAAAATTGCTTTGACAACAAAGTTGGATATGAATACGGTTCTATAGGTTCGATAATCTCCACACGGATTATTAGCTCCAGAAGGGCTATTAATTTAGTTTTGGCATTTTGTGCCTATTGGCTTTCCGCATTGATTCACTTTTCAAACCATTGCCACCAAATATTATCGCCTTTTGTTATATTTAAAGAAATTAAATAACGAAGAATCTGTTTAAATGTGTCTCTGTTTCTCTCATTGCGATAACGCAATGTTACCTTTTGAATAATGTAATCCTCCACCGAATATAGGCATCTGGAAGCTCGAATTTGGAATTTGTTTTAACTATTTCATATTTTGTCAGACATTAAAGAATTTTTGATTAACAAACTCAGCGATTTCCAAGAGAGGAATTGCAACACTGTACGAAGAAACTAACATTTTATCTCCAGCGCGCTAGACTGAGTATTGGAAATTCTAAAGAGAAGCTCATTTTAAAATTATTTTGCAATATTGCTTTTGAATTGAATTTATGGCTTAAGTTGGAAGAACATGATATTTAATGTATAAAGGTAGCACGCAAAACTTAAAAAAACGCTCCTTTGGGCGTAATGTAAAGTCTGAAAGCTTTCAGATTTTTATTTTTTATTCGGTAATTTCGTCTTTAAATCAATATTCTGTTATTGCATTACTGAAAGCTTGCACCATATTCCTTCCTGTTACCTTATTTTTATTTCGTAGTTTGGATGCTTTTACGTTTCATGTAATGGATAAAGCATTTTATAATCAAACGAGATAGTACTCAAAACAAAGTCCTTGAATTTTTAATTGATTTTTAGTTGATTTTAATTGATTTAATTGATTTTTAATTTATTTGATTGGTTTATGAATAAATGTTTAATTATTCGTTTCTGCCTAGTCTTATTTTTTCGTTCATAAGTACATTCTTTTTTATCGTTTAATTTCTCGAACGCAAAGCACGGGATCGTAGCAGCCTACGGATGAATGTTTTCCTGGGAAACACCAAATAAAACTGCTTATTAAATGCATTATATAGAAGTATTTATCTCTGAATGGAGAGTGAAAAATGAATGCATAATAGCATGATTTTACTAGAAATATTGGGAATTTTCATTGGTACGATATGCTAGTAGCCTTGATGGTTTGGCACCAGCCGTTTGGTAGCATTTTTTTAGTTCTGACAAGAATTCCTCACATAAAAAGATGTACACTGCGAAAAAAAAAGGCGACAGTTTTATATCTCCTGTTCTACTGGGCCGATTGACGAAATTCAAATTGCATTTTTCATGTCTGGAAAGCACGACTTAAGATATGTATTGCATTTATATACAGCGTTGTTCAAATATAGGCATTTTGACATAAAATCGTACTTTTTCCGAAATGACTTGGAATGGAACTTAGAATCTGTTTCTTAAACCCAACCAAATTGAGTAAAGAGAGAGATTCACAATTTACCTGCTAAATAATCAATTTATGTAAATAAATTGTATTATAATATTCGTATTGTAGACACATAAGTTATTTTTTTGAAAGCAGGAGAGATGAAAAATGAGCAACACCCTCGCCGGGACTCGAACCAAGAACCTCTCGAATACGCGCCTAGTGTGCTGACCACTACACCACGAAGGTATGATAAGGTGGGGAGAGAATTACCTTATATACTCCCCCTTTAAAAGGGCGACTGGGAATTAGGGAACCCTGTCGCCAAATCCTGGTGGTGGAGAATCATCACATTTGTTTTTACTTCGGGCACCACTGTAGAGATATTAGATTATTTCGAACGAGGAGACATGGAAAAGGAGCAATATCCTCCCCGGAACTCGAACCATCGACCTCTCGAATACGCGCCGAGCGGGGCTGACCGCTACACCGCGAAGGCATACTAAGAAGACAGGAGAAATACCTTATAACATTTACCAATAAGAGAGTTTTTTAAGTAACTTTAGGTTATTGAACGCTAAGTTTACAATGATTAAACTCGTATCAAATATTTGGTATGAGTTTTATAAATTACCTCCATAGATTAGAGAGATAATTTATTTTTTTCTTTGGGCAATATATTAAAGCCTTTTACACATTTCGTTTTCTTTGAATCAGTGATACATTTTATTTAGCAGCACTTTTGTCATCGAATGAGAATTTAGAACAGAAATTTAAAACAGAACAGAAATTTATTTATTAAAAACTAATTTAACATGCTGCTGTAAACTATAAATATTAAAAATCACTATTGCCATTCATTCGTTTTCTTTTAGCCGTAGAAACACGAATGTTGTTTAAATTTATCCTACGAAATTACAAACACTTCACATCGGCATTTAAATGAACCTCCACAAAAGTTTCAAAACGTCTTCAACGACGTCTCAAAGATAACTTCAGCAACTTCAACACATGTTTGGACAGTTAATCGTTACTGGCTCTCTCGAATGATATTTGCATACTGCCATCTGCTTCCGCAGTGATTTTAGCCACTCAAATTCGCTTAAACTTTCGAAAGTCACTATTTTGCATTGCGTGCTGAACTTTTGGTAGCCACTGTACATTTGAAATCTGACTATTAGATTACAGAGACCATCTTATTTTAAATTGAGTAGAGTACTCACTATCATTGGGGCAGATGCAGAATTTGGAAATATTCTTTCAGATGTGTTTCGTGCAGCTTGAAATCTACAAAATTTGAAGGGGGATTTGGATTTATCTTGTTCTCACTGAGAGATCATTAAATTTTGATTCTGTTTTTATACTTGGTTTGCGCGAATCGGAAAAACGCTTTTTCGCGATACGTCGCCTACGAGCGGTCACGCTTGGTAAGACTGAAGAGATTAAGAAAATTTGAAGTTGAGGTTATATGTTTGCATTATGAAAAAAGCTGACCGTTGTTATTTAGAGCCAGATTCGTATTATGGCGAATGACCTAGCTGCATACACGTTGCGTCATTTTCTCAATGTGTAATGTAAATACAGGCTAATTTCCCTCTCGAAAATTTTCCATGAAAGCATTCCTATACGCTGCAAGCCAATAAATGTATTACAGTCCTTTAAAACAAATGAACTAAACATATTTTTGCACTACATGTGTACGTAAAATATTACATCTGTTAAGGCCCGTTTCCACTACTGCGTATGCGTTGCGGTGCGTATGCGTTTCTCCAATCAGCGAGCGAATTCACTTTGATTGACATCTGGTATCCGTCGACGGATGACGGAACGGATGAAGTTCAACAATGTTCAACTTCCATGCGTAGATCTGCGGAAGCGTTGGGGTCACGTGGTAAAAAAGGAGCAATCAGGTGTTGTCAAAAATTAAATTGCTTCTGCCGCCAAAAATTAATGGCGGCAGAAGCAGCGATGAACGCTGGTTCAGGGAAAGAATGTTTTGCTAAAAAATACTTATTTCTGAATTAACATTATTGCGAGAAATCTGCGTACTGAAAAAGACAGCAATCAGCTGAATTTAGTTAAAAAGATAAAAATAAGATAGCTGAAAGCTGCAACTCCAGTACTAGTTCGCCGAGAGCAGTGATTACTGTCAAGGAAATCAGGCGCAAAAAATATAATACCAAGTTCATGAAATAGGAAAATTTGTCCTGAAAATTATTTTCTAGTTCTGCACACACGTTTACCTTTCATGATAATGAACGTCTGACTATATCAAACTGCTATAGCAAATCAGATATGGCATGAAAAGATTTGTTACTGTTTTCTTTTGAAACGGGTAAAAACTAAAAATGTTAATTATAAATTAAATTTACCAGCCTTTTAAATATTTCACTGAATTAAAGAGTACGTTAAAGTTATATTTCTCCATTCACAAATATATCTTTTTGACTAACATATATTTGTAAGCACATGGAATATATTTTTAGCAGTCCGTTTAACTTCAATCGTAATGCCGCTTTAAAAAATAATGTTTTTTGTAAGAAATGTTCTAGAAGCTGAAGAACAAACTCTGGTGAATTTTTTAGACGATAGCACACTGAAATAGAACAAAAAAAAATTTAGTTTTATGAATTCATTTACTTCATAATGTATATAAGACAAAATTGCTGATTACGTTAGTGTGATGATAACGTAGTGGTAAAGCTGAGGGTAGCGAGCTGTGGTCTTTTGGGTCGTCAGTTCGAATCCCACACTTTTCTTTTTTCACCCTGTTTGCAAGTTTCTCAGCTCCGTGTTCCAATTTTATCTATATTTGTGTTTTTGTTGATGCTCTTATTTATTTAAAATTTTCCATTAAGAATTTATTTTGAAAATTATAATATAATAAGAATTAAAAATATACTCCCTGTATATATATAAACATTTTTTTTTTCGTTTCACTTTCATGTTAATGCACATACATGTGAGGAAAGTTTGGGATGTTTCCAGGTCTAAACTTTCAATACTAATGAACATGAGATAGTATTAATGCCCTGAACAATTTTAATAAAACAATTTTTAAAAAACTTATTATAATAATTGCTTTAAATTCAGTTCTCTCCAGCTGAAGCACAGGAATTAATTAATTAAATATTTTCATTTTATTTACCTTAGGTATGCATACATATATAAAGAGAAATAAGCTTATCTTTATAACTTCTTCCATAAAAAGCTATAAATTTAAAATTTATAAATTCAAAATAATATTTTATGGATTATGCATAAAATATAACTGCGCATAGTGCATTTTGAAAGAAACGAGATTTCTAATAAATTATCCAGCTATGACACAGAAGAAACTGACGCTAAAATTGTATATAATATCTGTTTTCTCCCCAAATTTGCGAATATTTTAAAAATATACAATCTCACATAGCAGTCAGCGGTATACAAGCATAGCAAATTTTGTGTAAATATTGTGAACCTTTCTTTACAGTTGCTCTGTATTTTTAAGGTACCAGCTATTTTTAAATGTGTTTAACATTTTTATTTGTTTTGCAGTAACAGTACATTTTAGTTTTAATAATATATTATTTCGTTAACATTTAAGTCTTCTAGAAACGGAAAGAAATTTTTAAAAATTACTCCAGCTTCTATGCAGTTACAGATGTTCCTAATATGCATTATAACCTTACATGTCTAAAAATTGCTAACTTGCTTTACTTTCACAGTTCATAAGCAGAACTAAAAATTTCCAATAACATCGTCCGAATCCCGTAAGTTAAATCAGAGACCTCTGGTGGCAATGAATGCAACTGACCACCGAACTTCCGTAAGCGTAAATCCAACGCAATAGTGTAAACGGTTGTCCGTCTGCGTAATGCGTTTCTCCCAATACGCACCGCAACGCATACGCAGTAGTGGAAACGAGCCTTTATACATAAAGTTATGCAAAGTACTTTATAACAGCCCTAGCTTAACTTTCTATATTTAACAAGTTTATTATTAAGTTCATTTTCAAGTAACGTGAATAAATCGGGTAGAGAAAGCACTTTTTTCCGAAATATGGTAAGAAGTATATGATATTACATTTATACAATAATTTTGTAATTATTCCAAGTTTCCAATGCACTGTGTTAAGGAGATAATTAAAATAATCCTCATGGGTTTCAAAAGGAAGTTAATGCAAATATACGAAAACAAGTTAAATTATGATCACAGTGACATAAATAAGGAATAATTCCTCACTGAAAGAGATATACACAGAGGAAGTGCAGTAACAAAAAAAAAAGTATTAAATGTGAAGAATATTAAACTTCATATTTAAATGTCAATGTATTCTTTCTTCGTCAGTGCGTGTTATACCAATAATTTGGCGTATATGGATGTAAATATGATTCTAATTCCTTAATCTTTAGTAATATTGCATAGCTTTGGTTCGATGTTAGTATTTTCCACAATTTACGTATATCAGAATAAAACATTTTTCTATACTAGATTCAATCAAGCTACAAAAGTGCTTTAAAAAATCACTTTATCAAAATGTTTAAGTTATTAATCGTTTATATTGCTGCGTGCGTACGGGTTCGTAATAGATTGAATGCACAAGTTCGATAAAAAGTTAATAAAATTTATTCTAATTACAAGAAATATAGCAAAACGCTGGATTTTTCCTCAAAACTATTCGTACAATATCCACAATATAAATAGTAGCTATATTTTAAACTACTAAAATGTTAATGAGAACACAATCCAAAGCCCAGAGAATGCTAATTCGAACTCACGGCGAATTCTCTACAATTAACAACAACTCGCTAAAACAGCAACTAAGCTGAGATGTTTCTCTCCGGCTTTTTTAGCTATTTAAATAGGCCGCGCGAGATAACTCGAGAAATTCCTGGAAAGAAAAAAAGAGTAGAATTACAGTTACGGTTAACATTCGAGTTAATTACATTTATTTAAACTAAATATCAGTTACGGAGATAAACTTTTATTTAATGTTAAATGCACGTGCTCTTGTATTTTTACGTTTCTGGCACAGCTTTCTCTTAACACCACGCGCTGCATTGCACTAGGAAATAAAAGTTTTAATTACAATTCCATTCAAAATATCTAAAAAATACAAAATTCGTAACAATGTAATAGTTTCAATATTGAACACTTAGAATATCTGATCAAACTTTTTAATGAGTCAAGATTCAAAGCTTCAAAAGATTTTCTTCTACTTAAAAAAAATAAAACGCAAATATAAGGATAGGAGAATTAAACTTTAATTTCAGCTTAATATTTCTGAGAAACGTTAATTTTCAAGTCTTTCGCAAGCGACGTAGAAGAGATAATAGATTTTGAGAAGAAAGAAGGATTTTGATATACAGTGCAAAATACGTTGTGCTGAAAAATTTCATATTTGTTTTAATTAAAAATATCAGATTGAACAAAACGCTCAGCTGCTATCTAATTATTAGTAATAAAAGCAAAATCAATAGGGATAATTATTATCAGCTTTGGAAAAGAATTTCTTTAAACGTACACGGTTTCCTTATCATGAATAGAACCATGACAGTACATCAATGTGGCACAGTGCATCATCAATGTGAGGAAAATGTGTCCCTTACACTATTATAGCAGATATGAATAATGTTTTAACTTTATTTGCCTACTATATAATAGGCACAACATTTATTCATTTTACTGAGGGTGCTGCTGGAAAGACACAAGCAATTTTTTTTTAATGTAGGTACTTGAAAATGCTTTTCCACCAGGAATCGGACCTGAATTTTCAGAATGCCTCATGTTGACCATGAAATGACAAAAGTACAAGATGGAGGATATTTAATTTTGTATGAAATTATTTTATAATATGATGCAAACATTATTACAAGGTACACTGCCAAAAAAAAAGAAAAAAAGGGGCAGTTCTATATTTCCCGTTCTACTGGGCCGATTGACGAAATTCCACTTCCGCTTTTCATCTCTCGAAAGCGCGATTTAGGATATAGCATTATTCTAACAGTTATTTTAACACAAAATCGGACTTTTTCTGAAATGACAACACAGTTTTTTCTATATTTCGATTCTACGACTCAAATTATGTTAAATTGCCAAGTTTTGTAAAAATTCTCAAAATTTTAACTTTTCAATGTTAATTGAATTTGATATACATTTATTAATATCTCTTTTCATCTTAAACTTAGTTGATTCTTTTTTCCAGAATTCGAAATTTAGACTTAATCCAAATATAATTCAAACATTTTTATAATATTTTTTAAAATTTGTATTTTTAAATATATTTTATAAATTTTTCGAAGCAATTTTTGTATTATTACCTATAAAATTTTAACATCCTCTTAAATTAGATGCATTTCTACGTAACCTGCAACAAAAAATAGACTTTTTTTTATTCAAAACTTTCAGAGATATACATGAAATAACATTACCGCGTTTTGAAATTTGGCATTTTTTTTAGAGATAATAACTTCAAATGTGGTTTACGTACTTTATTAAAGTTCTTTTTAAAATATGAAAGATGACTTTTTTCCGCTCGTCTGCAATGCAAAAAAGAAAAGGAAAATTAGGTTGCTATAAATTAAGAAGTCGCCAAGTAAATTATTCTTGGCACAAATTGAAAAAATACACCAAGATAAATTTTTGAATTTCGCCCCAAATTTTACAAAATTTAATATTTAGGCATAACTTGAGTAGTAAAATCGAAATATGGAAAGAAGATTGGCATGTCATTTGAGAAAAAGTCAGATTTTGTGTCAAAATACCTATGTTAGAGTAATACTATATTTAAGTCTGACACATATAGTCGCTCTTTCTAGACATGAAAAACGCTATTTAAATTTCGTCAATCGGCGCAGTAGAAGGAGAAATATAAAAACTGTCCCCCTTTTTTTGCGCAGTGTACTTTCGTACTCAACGGATGATTTTTATCGTGCCTTTCATTGAAAAAATTCATTGGTTTTATAAAAGCGTATGTGTTTCCAGGGAAAATAGGAAGAGTAAGTATCTGTATAGGATTTCTATTAAGTCTAAATCGCGATCTATGTTTCAAGCTTGGTCAGTTAATACACTGCATACGTCTTCTTTTGTGTATGTTATATATGTCGTATGCGCATAGAGAGCGCCATATATGTCGTCACTACAAGAAATGCTATGTCTATGGCATTATATTGACAAACATGAGCTCTGCCGTATAGATCGATAGACCGTAAAACATGTGTTTTTATGCATTTACAGTATATCGAATGAATTCAACATCAAAAGATGTTTGGAGTCTTCTGAATTTTTGAAATTATGCGATTACTAAATTGTTTAAATTTTAAAATCTGAATCGATATTTCTGTTCAGATTTTGATTTGAAAATGGGTTGTGAATCATATTTAAATAGCATGCTGTACGTAAATTTGAAACTCAGAATGTGATTACTAGCAATAACTTATTGATTGTCAAGGGACAAGTTTTGCGCTTTAAATTTAGATTTCTTCAATTCTTATACAAGATTAACAAATTGTGAGGTTTATTTCGTTTAAGCTTAAACAGGTAATTTGCTTTTTTTTCAATAGCATTTCACATATTCTCTTTCAAGTGTATCATAATTATTGCATAATTAAGAAATCTTGCTCACTTCAAGTGTTTTCCTGTTTCTTTGAATTCAGCCAGCATATTCCACTGTGCTTAAAAGCATTAGCACTTTTAGCCCTTGAAAAGCGATATAATTCAAATGCTCTTGAAAATATTAAAAATCATGCATGATTAACAGACAAAATATCCCTACATAGCGAATTCTCTTACCACTTCCAATGTAGAAATCAACTTCAAAAGATTATCGCTGAAAACTCTTTAAAACGTAGTGTTCATTTAGATAACTAATTAACACTGAGAATTCGAAGAGAGCCAAATTAGTCCCTCGCTGCCTTTGTTTTGAAACAAAGTTTGTGTTTACCTTAGGAACTTTCATTTTACACAAACCGAATATAAAAGTTTCAGTTATAACAACTACACTAAAATAACAGGTGTTCCTTTATTTAGATGCTGAATTTAACGTATGGATATCATTTGAAACAGTTATTGCTTAACAGCAGTTATGTTAACGTGATTAACGAAAGCAGCTGAGAATAAATTAGGTCAAATGTTACAGTTTTAGAGTTGTTGAATAATTTGCAAGTATACAGAAAAATAAATTATACTCCACTGGTAAAATATGTAAACAAATCGTTCAAAATAAATGTTCGCGGCGTTAAAAATTTTAGAAATTTCAAAATTATTATGCATAATTTTTAAGAAACGAATACACACCTGCAAATAAATAACGAAATGATGCTACGTAATATAATATTACATATCTTGCTAGATTTCCAGTGTAAAATAAATTCCGTCTTTGTAAAGAATTAAGACTTTCGTGTCGTGTGTTCTTGGGATGTGATGTTCAACATATTAAACCGCTAATTCGAGTTCCAGCAAGTCCACAATAAATTTTTCTGACGA
>KK119901.1:96216-120539 GCA_000611955.2 Stegodyphus mimosarum | reverse complement strand
CAGCTACTTCATTTCGTAATATTCCGAAAGTATAAACCATAAAAAAGTCTGAAAGATTCAGTAGCCAGAAAGGCTCTTTTAAAGTTTATGGTTTATCAGTAGAAATGGCTCAGGTGTAATAATGAAACATTTAATAGGATATTAGATGAATGTGCACTGGAATAAAATGGGAATGTTATATAACATCTATATATTTAAAAAAATGAAAAATATGTGACGTAATTTTGTAAAAATTTTCTGTGTTTTTAAATAGATTATAAAATTTCAGTTAATTTAGTGTCCTTGGCTACTGGAACATCAGTGAAGTGTCTTTGAAAATCTTCTTTCGAGTACTGTTTGAAATACTATCGCATTGTTAACTACATTGACCGCTATTAAAAGTCTTCCTAATTTAAGCCAGAGAGGAAAGTCGCAAGAAGAATGCTCGAGAAAAACATGGAAGTTGCCCCAATTTGTTAATTTGTTATTTAATGTTTTAACGACGATGGCTGTATGGCTTGAAGCCTGCCATGAAGCAAAGTTTTTCGCGTTTAATGCTGTGTCTTAAACTCTTAAGTTTTTATAAATTGTTTGTCTGAAAGACATGATTTTTTTTACAAATACGCTTACTTTCTAAGTTTAGAAAGCAATTAGCATGCATTTAACCTTGGAAGAATTTTTTCGCTCTTCTTGTTTTGCGGAGAACGGAGGTTTTCACTGTTCGACGTTCTGCCGTTTTGTCTCAGGGTAGTATTGTAGGCAAAAGTTTTCGCCTCTTTATTACAGGGTATTATTAAACATAGTCACAATTTGCGTTTTATACTTTTATATTAAACCCTATGCTGAGACGTAATGATTTTTATTCATTAGTTAAAACATGACAAATGAATCTTAGACAGAACTTTCTCTACTTTTGTGCAGGCAAGCCTCCACATTGCTTAAGATTCATGTTTTTTTAATCTCAACCGCAGGATGACAACGTCAAAAAGAATGCAACAATTGGTTTCTCTTTATTTTCCTCTCCGTTACTTTTGGCCATTTATTTTTAATTTTATTTTGTCCCATTTTTTTTCCTGGCCTTTAGAACTCGTATAAAAAATACGAAGTTCCTTTTTACTCTCCTCTGAAATACGAAATTGTCCCCTTTCTATATATCTTTCCTTCGCACCATAGCTTGATTTTTCGCCCATCGGTGCAGAAAGACTTACCGGGTGCAAAACAAGACATCTGTCTTCTTTTTCTGTCTGTCTGACAACCGGTTTCTCCGTCTGTTTCTGCTGCTGGAGTTCGGAGGTGTAGGACGGCCTTCGGGCCTGTTCCTCTCCTGCCGACGTGACGAACCATTTTTTCCCTTGTTCCTTGAATGTACGTGATAATACCTCGCAAATTTTGTGAGAGGAATTGGACTTGATGTTACAACGCAAGAAAAATTTTTCTCCAAGTATCGCTGCTGCTGATAATTTTCTGCCCAGTTACATTGTCTTTGCTTGGCGAGTGATCACCGTGCGCACGTGTCTTCTCTTCTTACGATAAAAAAAATACGATCGTTTACCGAATATGTTTATTGACTGCCCTAATAGTTGATGGTTACAATCAATCCAGAACTTTCATTTTTCAGATGGAACTTCATGGAGTATATTGAAGAGCTCAGCGTTAGATTATTAATTTTCGTAAAATCGCGTGTAACATGTTCCGGGTGCATATTGTTAAGTACCTGCGTTTGTCTGTCTGACAAATACCTTCTTTGTTATTCCTTAATGCTTATTCTGAAGTGGTAATGCTGAAATAAAAGTAAAAATAATTGATTTCTTGTGATATTTGAGTTATCGTCTTTTGGGGTAAGTTTACTTTGATCTTATATTTCTTTCATAGATCACACATTTGTATATATCTATAGGTTATTGCGGGTTATTAACACAACGCAATTTCGGTAATTTTAATCTTAATTGATGATTTAATAATGTAAATAAATTCTACCTTTAGTACCCCGTTTCGTTCCAAATTATATCACATTTTTCTCCATTTCTTATTACACCTTTAAATCCTCTTTTAACACCTTATGAGCAATGCAAGTAGAAATATTTAGAATTTCAAGTACAATTCTTCGTTCGTTGGCGATCTCTTCTTATTAATTGTGAAATGTTTTCGATATAACCGCCATCCTCATCTTCTTTAAACAAACAAAACTCTTAAAGCATTAAAAGGTTCTCGCTTTAGCCGACGGCTATTGGATATAAGTTGCGTTTAATATTTCTGGCATCTTCTGAGGCAGTCATTCCAAATTTTCAACAAATATTTATACTAATTTAGAAGTCAAACAACAAAAATCAGCTTTATATTTTCAAATTTTCGCAGAACTAGTTTCAATGGTTTTACCGAACCATCATCCTCAGTGCATCGAAACTAGTCCTGTGAAAATTTGAAAATATAACGCTGTTATTTTGCCGATAATCGAAAATATAACGCTGATTTTTGCTCTTTGACTTCTAAATTAATATTTGTTCGGCGTGTTATTGAATCTTAAATATTTATACATTTTGATAACTTTGTTTATGTACATTTCAGCGGAACAATCACAATGCCAATCAGTTTCATCAAATAATTCAAGCTTATTTCTTAAGATTTATTACACATATACATACCTTAAATCATACTTTTCCAACTAGTATACTTATAAAGCATTCGAGACTGTTGTTTCCTAAATTTCCTACGATAGGTATAAACAGATTCACAGATGTTATTTCCAAGCACGCAAAGTCAAATGAATTTCACAGATATAACTGCATTCCAACTATCCAAAATCATTCCCCAGTGAATTAAGCTGAAGCAGGCAAGCGAATGATAAATACAGGCATAAATTCAGGAAGTGTCTAGCCTCCTCCTAATCACTTCTACTAAACTCGCGCCTGCTACTCTTGACTTTTCATAAACTGATTGATTATATTTCGCATACTGTTATTGCTTGCGGGGTGTTTGTTTATAATATTACTGCATGCAAGGTACTTCCAAAAATTTTGCTTGCCACACAGTTTGGCAAATAATAGTAAAAATCTGAAAAATAGAACAACAGCTGCTTGCAAAAAAAGAAAAATAAATGAATAATGAAAGAAGTCCTAGACATTAGTTTGATGTGCATTCGAATTTTGCCTTTCTGTTGAATGCAAATGTTCAGATGCATAATGCATTTGCATTGTAACTATTTTGTCCAGGACGCTTTATTTTCTTTTTGCCATTTTGCGTTAGTTCACTATAAATATCGGTTCGCTTTTCAAATTGTTCCCGCCAAATATTATCGTCCTGTATTATCTTCAAAGAAATTAAATAATGAAGAATCTGCATAAATGCATGTATATTTCTCCAAATGTGATAAAATAACGGTACCTGGAGCCATCCAATTTTGAATAAAGTACGTTTCTACCCGAATATGAGCATCTGGAAGACCAAATTTAGAATTTAAAATTTGTTTTATTATCTGTTCCATATTTTGTAAAATTTTAGCGAATTTCAGTTAACAAACTCAACGATTTAAAATCGAGGAATGGCAACACTGTACGAAAAGAAAAACATTTTTGTCACCAGCGTGCGAGACTGTGTATCGGAAATTCTAAAGATATGCTCATCTTAATATAATTTGGCGATATTGATGTTGAACTAAATTTTATGGTTTAAGTGCGAAGAACATGATATCAAATAAATAAAGGTAAGTGGCGAAACGTTAAAAAAACGCCCTTTTAGGCGTAATGATTCAGATTCTTATATATTAGTCCAAAGGGGCTTTGTCCCTGAAGGACTATTGTTTACGTTTTGCGTTGATTCACTATAAACGGCTGTATCACTTTTCAACTTGTTGCCACCAAACGCTATCACAAACGTTATATTTAAAGAAATTAAATAATGAAGAGTCTACATAAATGTATGTATATTTCTCCAAATTGGATAAAACAACGGTACGTAGAGCCGTCCCATTTTGAATAACGTACGTTTCCACCCGAATAGGCTTATCTGGAAGCCCAAATTTGGAATATGTTTTATTATGTATTTCATATTTTGTAAATTTTAACGAATTTTTTATGAACAAACTCAACGATATAAAAGCTAGCAATGGCAACACTCTACGGGGGAAAAAAAAACCTTTTCATCTCCAGCTCGCTGAACTGTGTATTTGAAATTCTAAAGATACTCATTTTAAATTATTTTGCGATATTGCTGTTGAATTGAATTTTAAGTGCGAAGAACAGGCTATTTAATAAATAAAGGTAACACACAAAAAACGTTAAAAAAAGCCCCTTTGGACGTAATTTAAAATCTGAAATCTTCTAGATTTTTATTTTATTTACTGATTTTATATTTTCTGAAATCTTACTTGCAGTTTTCCCCTCGATATAAAACTACGCATACAGGCAGTAGTTTCATGTACACGCGGAATCATGCATACGTGAAAAAATAAAATATTCAAATGTTATTGTATCTGATGCGTAAAAATGTATCTACATTTATATCCAGTATATTAATTCATTCGAAATATTCTTAAAATGTTCAAATCATCCTTTCCCTAGTTTAAATTAAATGTTTTCTGTATATTCAAGAAATATGCTAAAGGTTTTTGACAAACGTTTATAACCCAAAGTGGAAGTTCTGTTTCAAATTTTATTAGATGCTGCCGATTATAGAATTGGAACTTTGAGACCAAACATGTTTTAAAATGCGTATTTGAATTTTGATAAGTTTGCATTTACTATGCGGAATAAAATACATTAAATATGCATATTATTTACGGTTATTCCTAAGCAATTTTAAAGAATTAATGAAACTTTCCACTTTCTTGCAAAACCTAATAATTTCATTGACGGAATAGAGAGATGTATTTAGGAATTTTGATGAAAAATTACCTGTATTTAGTAGGGTTCTGCTATGTACTATTTGAATATATCTTAGGGAATGATGACGACATGAAATAAGCAATTGTTTTCTAACGTAACTTTGACCTTACTAAATTTTACAAGCAAGGGCTTGCAAGTTCGAAACCATGAGTAATAGTCGGATGTATGGCACCCGATAGAATGCAGTTGGATGGCTAGTATGTTTTACAAGTACGCTTCCTGAAAATGGCATTTCTACGCCCTGTTATACTAAGGGAAAAAACTACGCTTGAAAGAAAGGTAAAGGCTACATGTGAAAAAGGATATTTAATCTGTAAACCGGGGAATCAAATTTTGTGAAACTCGTTTTATGCTAGTTTTTTTTTCTTTTCCGAAGTGATAAGTAATGCCATCACACCGAGTAAGTAATAAAAGAAAATTGTTTTAAATTTATTCATCTTTCATTTCACAAAAAAAAATTATGATATTTAACATAGAAATCAAGTATTTTCAGTGCTCAAAGAAATAATTTGTAGTATGATACATCTTGAAGCAATGTGGCATATATTTAAACAAAAAACTTTCAGTCATATTTTGAATAAAATAACAATTACTGTAATAATTAATACGTAAAATACTGAGGTGCAGACTAACATGAAGCCAAATTGTGCAAATTCGATTCACAGTGTACAAGCGGACTAACGCGTGCAACGATCGGTTGTTCGCCAACAGCGCTCAAGTACCAAATCGCAAGAACATGATTATACATGATATACGTCAACAATATGGTGCTATATAATAACACTAAGATAATAATATATAAGAACTACACAGAACATAATACGTTCAAGGTAATACGATTAATTTCAATGATGAAAAATATCTTCATACCCAGTTAACAGCTAGTTTAATCTATATTCTAGCAGAACAGAGGAACTGGTTGCCAGTCGTCACCTTTTCAATTGACCAAACGATATTATCATATGAATAAGAAACTGACATATATATATATATATTAGAATATACATAGCAAAAATTAATGAAATCTTAAAACGAAAAGGCCCACCAGCGGTCGAGCGGTAAAGACGCTGAACACTGGTAGTTAGGTCCCGAGGTTCGAATCCTGCGAACGGGCTGGCTGCATGGGCGTTTTCGTGGTTTTCCCCATGTGAAACGTGTATACGAGCTAGTTTCCCTTAGATAGTCCTCCACGAAGGCATCCCTCCCTTTAGGCAGATAGCCCTCGTGTGCTTTGCCATAATTGAATAACCTAACCTTAAAACGAAAATGAAGTTGTGGGGTTTTACTTATTTAATTCCAATGTTCTATCTTAGAACCCCACCAACACTAACAAGCGAATAATCGCTTAAGTGTGTAAATAAACACGTAAGACTTAAGAAGGGTGTACTACCCTGTATTTTTCAGAATAAATACAATAAACTCCTAACTCGGAGTATACACAAAGCCTCCACTTGGGCTTGAACTTAAATAATTATGAAATTAAACTAACTGAGCTTAACTAAAGCTAACTGAAAGATATAGCCGAAGTTATCAGGATTCTAAGTAGTTGGCCCCTAAATATTCATTAAATCGGCGAAGCCAAGCAAGGGTCTAAAGTACGGCCGAGCGTAGCAAAGCTAAGAGAGACGTAGCCAAAAGGCAAACGCGCATTAATTAGGAAATCAGACTCTCTCTCTCTCTGTCGAAGTCGGTGAAACATCGAGTTAAATATTACTCTTACTCATTTGCATTCACTGCATTTCTGAAATTACATTCTGGTAGGAAATTGTAATCTGAAACTAGGTAGTTAGGAAAGTTGCATAACTTAAATTAACTGTTAATAAAATTAGGATAAACCTTACAAAATATACATACATTTATGCAGATTCTTCATTTTTAAATTTCTTTAAATATATATAAATACAAGGCAATAACGTTTAGTGGCAGCAATTTGAAAACTGATATAGCCGTTTATAGTGATTCAACGTAAAATCGCAGAACAAAAACAATAGTCCTTTAGGGACAAAGCCCCT
Organism: Stegodyphus mimosarum; assembly: GCA_000611955.2. Lineage (NCBI taxonomy): Eukaryota > Metazoa > Arthropoda > Arachnida > Araneae > Eresidae > Stegodyphus > Stegodyphus mimosarum. Next base: position 113,668 of record KK119901.1, on the reverse strand, counting down.
TTGGACTAAAAAATTGATGGAATTAATGAATAAAAAAGAAAAAGGCGGCCTAAAGTATGGCCGAGCGTGGTAGCTGAAAGAGAACATAGCCAAAAGTCAAACGCGCGCTAATCAGGCAAATCAGACTCTCTCCCTCTCTAGAAGCCGGTGAAGCATCGACTTAAATAGTACTCTTACTCATTTGCATTCACTGCGTTTCTGAAATTACATTCAGGCAGGAAATTGCAAGCTGAAATTAGAATACATAGGAAAGAATCATAACTTAAAATAACTATTAATAAACTTAAGAAAAACCTTACGAAGTTAAACGAAAAGAACTAAATTAACATATGAAATTAATTTTTCTTCAATAATGTTTTCAGGATTCTTATTTCAGTAAAATCGTTACGTCATATTTTCTTCAAAGATTATTATATTAATCTATCAAACAGCTTAAAATCTAGGGGAAAAAAGAAAATCTGGAAGCTTTCAGATTTTATATTGCAACCAAAAGGGCGTTTATTTAGCGTTTTGGGTGTTAACTTTATTAAATATCATGATCTTCGCACTTAAACCACATAAAATTTTATTCAACAGCAATATCACAAAATATTTAAAAACAAGGCATCTTTAGAATTTCCGATATACAGTCTTGCGCACTGGAGATAACTTTTTCCCGTACAGTGTTGCCATTGCTCGGATTGAAATCGTGGAGTTTGTTAATGTAAATTTCGTTAAAGTTTTACAAAATTTGAAATAGATAATAAAGCAAATTCGGTCTTCCAAGTGGCGAAGTTCGGTTAGAGGACAACGTTATTCAAAATTGGACAGCTCAAGTACCGTTGTTTATTCACTATGCGAGAAACTTTCATGCAGATCCTTCATTATTTAGTTTCTTTAAATATAATACATGGCGATGATATTCGGTGGCAACAGTTTGAAAAGTGAAACGATGCAAAATGCCTTTTTGAGACTAATAGCCATTTGGGTCGTTTGGACTAATGAGGAATTAATAGCATATTTGAAATATGTAAACATTTAAGCTTAATCTCCATCCCTGATATTAATACACCATGAGTTTTAAATTCATATTAGAAAGAAAGAGTAATTTCCTTATTTTGAGAGTAAGAAATATTTGTGGATACGATAAATAAAAACCGAAAACGAAAAATCTATCATTAAATAAAATAAAAGCTTTGGGTAAGCAATTTTAGAAGCTATAAACCACATAATTTTCTTGTCCCGAAAGACATCCATTTGCGTACACCTTGACTGCAAACAGTTGTGGTCTAGAATGGAAAAAAAACTGAACATTTGATAGAAAAATATTGTAATTATCTGAAGAATTTGAAACCGCTCTCAGAAAACGGAGAATCTACTTATAAATTGAAGTATAATTACGTTGAAGGAAATTAGCATAGAATGACATGCTTAAGCATAATTTAGAGTAATTTAGTTGTTTAAAGCTAATCTTGTAATCTGTAGGTCATCTATCATCCGTTTAGAGAATTTAGCCGATAAAGGGCGGACCTAACAGTGATTTAAATTAGGGTTCTCACACTCTTTGAAAGCAATCTACTAAAGCGAAGAACTTTCTCTCGAAGTTAGAAAAAAACTCATTTAGATTAGGGAGTAATTAGATATTTATGCAAATTTTCCATTCGGTTTAAATGGTGAAAAGTTATTTGTAATATTATATTCTTTTTGCCTCTGCATCAGATTCCTAAATTTTTAACACTGTAAAATTCTACGGATTGCCAATATCAAAGTATTTATTTAACATTCATTCATTCAACTCTGATCGTCATTCATTCAATTCTCAAAATATTAAGGTATAACAATTGAGTTCAATACTTTAATATTTTTATGTAAAACTTTTTAGCTTTCTGGAAATTTAGTATAAAAAATATTTCAGAATTTTCAGTCCACTCTATTCAAAATAGTCGTAAATTTATATGACTTGACTCTAGAAGGAGTCAACTTACAAAAAAAAAAATACAGAATTATTCAAAAAGAAAGAGCAGATTGCAAACATATATTTCTTCCAAACTACAAAAGATAGAAACATGTGTCAGGACTGAGTGTTCTATGCATACTTTTGGGGAACATGGTCGTGATAGTATCAAGTCCTGATCTCGAACAGCGAGCGGAATGCAGCTATGTTCTGTGGTACAATAACTGTGGCTAAGTGGTAGAATAACTGCACGTAAGGAGAGTTTAAAATAACCCTTTTTATTAAACTAATATTTACAGCCACTTTCCAACTCGGAAGGGATAACAGAAAATAATGACCGCACTTGGGTCTAAACTGAACAATCCAATAATTTAAAATAAAGTTCAGTAGAAATTAAGTAGTCGTTGCTCACAGAGCTATAAACGGGAGGTTTGCCTCTATGCTAAACTATCAGTGGTGCATAGCAAGATTTAACTAATACTAACGCACTTAGATATCTTCAATAAGCAACAGCGTAACAGCGCTAAGGCTTAAAATTTAAATACTAGCTAGTCAGGTGGACGTCGAACAGAGCCGCAGTGATCTGAGACTAAAAACTTTCTCACACCGAGAAGTTCCTTGGCTACAAAACTCCTACAAAACTTGGCTCCACTTCAAATTAGCATAAAGCTGAAACGCGCTCTCATTCTAACGGGAAGTTGAAATAAGAACTTACAGGAAAGAGAAAATTAACATAAAACTTTGTTAGTTTAAACTAAAACCTTACACAGGATTCTAATGTTAATGGATAGAGATAAGTGTACAATTTATTATTAGTACGGGCAAAAGTTCCAATCATGGCCGCATTGGCGCAGTTGTTTGTTCTGGTATTATTTGTCGGTTGATAGTCTGTAGTGAAATGGCGGCGACACCAGAGCAGAAGTCTTTTTGTGTTCTACAATTGGCAAAACTAGAGTTCATTGTTGCAGTTCAGCGAGCATTTCGCCGTCAATTTAATAAACAACCACCGCGTCATAAGCAAATTTACGAGTCGCATCGAAAATTCGTAGAAGATGGTTGCATCTGCAAAGGGAAAAGCACAGGACGTCCAAGAAATGAGCCACCGTTTTGACATTTGTCGTGTTGTAACACATGATGCTGATATTGAATGCATACCATAATTGTAAACTTTTCTCTATCCATTAACGTTAGAATCATGTTTCTATCTTTTGTAGTCCTTGATTATCTTGAAACCTATCGGATACTAAACGCCATATTTCGAATCGGCAGTAAGAAGCATATAAGAAACTAGAAATCCCTGTGGTCATACTAAATGACCGCTGTTCTAGATATTATAAATTGTAATTAAAATGATTTGTGCAAAGGTGTTTGCTAATTCAAACTGAATTACCCAGGGCAGGCGGCGAGGACGCCTCTTTGTTAACTGCCCCACGGGGTTTCCCCCTTCTACTTGCTTAAAGTAGAGTGCAATGAGGGAAACTCCTGGCGGTACATTTCTTTCTTTGCTAAGTGGTTTCTTTTTGTCGAGAAAACCGTGCTTGTGCAGCTTTAGCTCCTTTTCTCTCCTCTTCAGTGCTGTATTTTCTAGGAGGCATTCTTAAAAGAAATTACATTAAGACGTATAAAGCAGATGATTGCCAATGCAAACAAATGTTCACTTTCCCCCTTGACACTCTCAATTTGCGTTCAGCCTTAAATTGTTTCAAAAACAGATGATTGCTAATGCAAACGAATGTTCACCTTCCCGCTGACACGCTCAGTTTGCGTTCAGCTGAAAATTCAGTTTAAAATACAATGTCGGAATAAAATCGGGCAAAATTTTAAACTCTTTACTCGAAAGGATATTTAGTATAAGAGTTTGGGTAAACCTATTTGATGAGATGTACTACGCACAACTCGTTAGTTGGTTTCGTCTCCTTTCATTTCTCGACGTTTGCAAGTTTCTAGGTAATTTATATGTAAATATAGTTAAATGCATAATAAGCAACAATTGTATGAATTAAAAATATTTAAATACCATGATAATTTAATTAAAACAATGATAACTATTGTGAAATAATGGCCGCCTATTAGGCGACCATTTATTATAGGGGCACCTAATAGAGCAGACAATTTACATCCATGCCTTCTCCAAGATTCGAACTCAGGTCCTTCGGTATCGCACCAGCTCCCCTAACCATTATACCATCTGGGCGGCTTTTTGTTTTTGTCATTTCGCTGTCAGCCTTCCAAAATGGAATTTGCTGACCATCCTCAACAATAATGCTCCTCTTTTGAAAATTTGAAGAGATTATTTCTGCTTTTATCTTTCGTATGCTTAAGGTTGAGTTCAGCAAGTTGGAAGTGATCCGTAAAGTTTAATATCTTAATTTAGAATTATCACAATCGAAACCTTTTTAATACTAAGACCCTTTTCTGAAGACAAATGGCGTTCATGTAGAATTTTGTGAATAATTGTTTTTGTTCGATGAGAATTTTTATTTAGTTAAATTATGTTGAAAAACTGAAAATACCGCACATCACATTTGCTGGTAACCACACATTATATGCTGATAAAACGCATTAATCAGTTGGAAATCCATTAGCTTTAAAACCAATTACACACGATGCAATCGGGGATGGACACAGGGAACCAGTTACCATGGTTACACATTTTTTGGCGCAAGAGAACTCCTATTTCTAGCGTTTAGCGACTGTGAATAAAAGATTTTACAAATATTCTAATTTTGATATGAAAACGCACAATAATAACTTTACAAGTAAAAATATTAATTTCCCATCTTTCGCTTTCATTTAGTCAAACATTAAATACCACGGAATACACAAAATGAAATACTTCTGCTGAGACAATATCATTAAATTTGAAACTTTATTATTACATTACCAGAACACTTTTTAAAGAAAGCAAGATTACAGAACATCTTCTAAGAACCAGAATTAAGTTATAACTAGGGTAAAAAATACGATTAAGCAAAATATTTCTTCAGAGAGTTAATTTAACTTCGAAATTTAATTATAAAATAAGGTTCTTATAGCTGATGATTCATCATTAAATTCAATTTTGCGTCGTTATCCCGAGTAATGAATGTAAACGAAGGCGGGCATCAGACATTAGATGAAGTTTTATGAATTATGTATGTCACTCACTTATGAAAGGAAGGCTGAAAATTTAAGTACCAGAGGGAAAAAATCATAATTGTGAATAATAAACATTTACCTAATTTAAATAATAAGGAAGAATATTTTTGTTTCGATTAAAGAATTTCATTGAATATTTTTTGGAATATTTTGCTTGAAGAAAACAAAATAAGTTAATAACAAGGAATTTAACGATGGAATTTGCATTTTAGTTCATTATTTAAGGGAGTAAAAACGTTATAAAATGATCTCTCTCATATTTTACACTTCGTTTTTAATAGTGCCTGCGATACAACTCAACATTCTTTTTTCTTTATTTAGAGTCACAAGAACAAGGATTCATTTCGGAAACCAAATTTTCTGAAATTATAAACTATTTTAAAGAAGATATGTGGAAACTACTCTTATACACGCCCTCGATTGTATAAAGAGTACTAAACATTTTTCTCGCCAAACAGAGAAACTCCACGGCGCTATATTACTATCTTAAGCTTTTTGTCTACATTTGAAACTTTAAGCCTAAGATGACTGCAAAAATTCATATATTTTAGCTAGATTCTTTCAGTAAGAAGCTGGATTCCTTCAATATGAAAGGATATGGGATACAATAGTGTTTTTCTCTAATTCACGAGCTATGTTTGACACTAGTTCTAAATGACCCAATGAAAAATAATCTTTCATAAACTGAGTACATTGCTTGTAAATTTCTATTATTGATAACAGTCTGTTCTATAATTTTTTAAATCTTCTACGCATCATTTCGCAGGAATCATCTAAGACATCTCTATTATGTTTGAATGTTCATGCAACTGACTGATGACCTGTTTTGGCCTTAAAATAAGAACTTTCAAAATATTCTTCAGAAAGTACTTTATCTGTTAAACTTGGAAATTTTTTCAACACCCAAAAACAATTTACTAATTCTTAAATTCAGATTGTCAGGACTGAGTGTTCGGTGCATATTCTTGGCAAACATCTTCGTGAAACTCCTTAAGTCCTGATCTTGAACAGGGAGCTGAATGCAGCTATGTTCTGTGGTAAAATATTGTGATTCAGTGGTAGAAGAACTGCACTTGAAAGGGATTTAAAATCCTCTTTTAATAAATCACTATTATTTACAAACCACTTCCCAACTCGGGAGGGATAGAGAAAGTAAAGACCACACTTGGGTCTAAAATGAACAATCAAATAATTTAAACTAAAACTAATTAGAAATTAAACAGTCGTCTCTCACAGAGCTATAACGCGAGGTTGGCCTCTAAACTAAATGGTGCGTAGCAAGATTTACGAATACTGACGCACTTGGATTTATTTCAATAAGCAATCACGTAAAAGCACTATGGCTTAGAATTTAAATGCTAGCTAGTCAAGCGAACGTCGAATAGTGACCGTGATTTGAGACTAAAAGCTCTCTCACACTGAAAGGTTTCTACCTTTCGTTTAAATAGAACTTGGCTCCACTTCAAATTAGCATAAAGCTGGAAACGCGCGCTTCTTCTAACGGGAAGTTGAAAATAAGAAGGGATAGAAAGATTTAAATTAAAATAAAACTTTGTTAGTTTAACTAAAACCTTACAAGATGACTTACATATACTAACTCAGTTTCCCAACTCAAAATTTGTAATACCTGAAATTATCTATCCCAGCCTCGAATTAAATGCTAATAGAAGACATGGCCCAGTTTTGACAAATTCTCCCGTCATTAAATGCAGAAACATATTTACACCAAATAAAATGTCAATTTGCTGCGACTTTTAAAATAATGGATCAACTAAGGTTAATATTCCTTCATCGGTGTGAGCGCCAAACTTGGCGAGGTATTTTTATTTGGCGTGATTTTAATTTGGTTGTGGTTTCCGGCTGGGTGTTTTATTGTGGCAAACCTAGAGCTTTATTTCGGTAATTGTAAGAGTGCAAATTTAGTATAGCCAGATTTTTTTTAAAATTAATTTTGAAATACTGTGTTTGTTTTTAAAAGTTTTACTGTTTAATATTATTATTATATATATGTTTAATATTATATTTACGTAATTGTTTTTGCATGTGGTAATCGAATGATGTGGGATATTTAAAGTTTTGAACGAAAGTTGTTTAGTGTACTAAATTCCACGACGTTGTTTTATCCTTTAATAAATTTCATTTACTATTCTGTTTGCACATAATAATCGCTGTTCCCCACTGTCAACAAAAACTTGTTATTCTGTTACGTTTTAAAACTCAATTGGCAGTGCTCTAATCTGATAAGTGTACAATAATTATTTTCCTCAATAATTATTGGCAAGAATTGTTCATTCTACTATTTTATGATGAATTACATACATAGGACTATGTTTGTACTCGCAAAGCTGTTGGATTTTATTTTACTCATTTAGTATTTTATCATCTCATTTTACTATTCTGTTTACATAAAATAACGACGTTTCACTGCTGAAAAACTTAAAAGTTACTATTCTGTTTACGTTAAAAATAAAAGAGCTGTTTAAAAAATCACATCTTAGTGCTTTCATTGCCGCCAAAAAATTAGCCAAATTTTGAAGGCCAAAATAATTTGGCGCCAACTTACCCCGCTTATGGAATATTAGCCTCAACTAACCTTAAATCACTCAAGTTATCGAAAATTATTGTTGGTAAAAATATATGCGAAAATATTATCTGTCACCTTATGCAGTATAAACACTGATGTGGATGTTCGAATATCACTTTTAAAATGAGAAGTGAAAAATAAGTAGATTTCCCCATCACTTACAGTATTAAAATCTCCTAAACATGATACAGAAATGCAACTATCCTTCACTCGTAATCCTAATTTCTTCACACAGTCTCTTAAAATAAATGATCTCCGAGATCCAGTGTCGTATAAATATCTACACTTCACAAACTGTTGTTCAGTATTCTCAACTTTTATTAACGCAATACACAACATATGACTGGTTTGATTATTTATACATTCGAATCACAATGACAGGCACAGAACATAGATGAAACGTCCTTAGCATTGGATGAGCAACTCATTTTAGGGATAAAATTTTGTGCGCGGAGACAATGTTTAACTGACTTTTGTTGTTTGAATTATTTTCAATATGCAAAGTTCTCTTCTTGAAGCAATGCTGACATGTATTTAACCTTACATACTATTTTGAGGAAATGCATATTAGATAAGGATAAAGAATTAAAACAGTAATGGGCTCTAGTGTAGAATTAGGTGCCCCTTCGATTGGCGACAAATTTTGTTCAATTTCGGCGATGAGTAACTTTGTTCTAACCTCATATGATGTCATCATGCTCCTGAATTTTTTTAAGTGAAAATAGATCGATGTGTACATGGACACCGAGTTTGTGAAATTCTTTGACTTAATTTGGTTTTGTGTAGCGGGCATCTTGAAATTGTGCCTCTCTGGCACCGACCTTGAAGTTAAAAAAGAATCGCCAAAAAAACAAGGGACACCCAATTGTAAACTTTTACCCAGTAATGATTAGATTTTATAAAGTATATTCTTTGCTGAACTGATAGACTGATTAGTCGAGCATTTGGCTAAACTATGACGTTTCCCAGAATAATAACTAGAACATTAGGCTTACTCTGAACCCAGATTTAGGTACCTTATTACTTGTTGATTTGATATTTTGAAGTGTGCGTTAATTCTTTAGGAATTGAATTAATGCTATACGTTTCGTAATCTCGTTACATTTTAGCTGACGTTCCCAGCCAAAGTTTATAGAAAGATCCAATTTTTGCAAAATTAAATAAGTGTCACCAAAATTACCACTGGTTTGATTCAATACTTCTTATTATCGAATTACTTCATCAACATCGTTAATTAAATTAAAAATAGCGGCAGAAGATTCTTTCTGAATCGTTAGTAAGCTTAGAAAACGATTAGTTTAGCAATTTATTTCTTCTAATTTGAATGTCTTTCATTTAGGAGATGCTTAGAAGATTCTATACTAACTCCAAATTACAGTCTAAAGTTTGAATAATGCGATATGCTTCACCTTTCAACGACGCCTTCAAATACTGCAATTTTTAAACATGCAATTGCTATTATACTTAAAAATTGTTTAATCCAATGTATCCAAAAGTCGGTATTGTTAACTTTGTTAATTTAATATGTACTCTTCTGTTACCAGGATCGGATTCAGAAATGTATGTACGCATGTATAGATGGATGTATGTGTTCATGTATGCATATATATATGTACGTATAAATGTTTATGTGTATATACATATGCATACACACTTTCACATACATACATCCGCACATGCATCCATACATACGTACATTCTGAATCCAGTCCCTATAACAGAACAGTACCATTTAAATCAATAACATGTTCTGAAATTATATTATGAGACTTCAAATTTTCATGAACAAACTTCATTTGCATGCTCCTGAACATTATCTATTTCGGTTTCTAATGTTTTAGTATCTGTGATTAAACTTTCGATATCAACATCAAGCTCCGTTGATTCACTTTCTTGTTATTTCAATAATTCGACACATTCCTCAGCTGATGAAACTAATTTAAGAAAATTAATTTCACTAGCTGTTATAATAACTTCTATTTTAACATAATTACTCTATTTATGTTATATACGCTCCTATATAAAATAATTTTTTAATCCTATGTAAAATAATTTTTTAACACCAATATTAAGAGGAAAGGGGAATACTTTTGTACTGCATTATCACAGTGTTCTTAAAAATTTGGTTATAAACCAATTCTTCTTAAATAGAATATAAATGTCCAATACCCACCTATCTCAAAAGCTGAAGTAATTTTCACCTCCAACATGCATAGCTCCCTAGTTGCAATGCATCTAGATCGATAATTCATAATCTTTACAAACACTGTGGCAACCAGAAAATGACACGTCACTTTAAATACTTCACCGAATAACTCACTGGCTCATTAAATAACTCAAACACCCATGAACTAAATTTCATTCACTTACACAGATTCTAGCTACCAAATAGCGAGGCGAAATAAATGGTAGAAAACGAGCAATGTAGCAATCTTGCTTTTAAGCAAGAAGAAAGGAGATGAGGACTCTGGCAAACGCCGTTTCCTCCAGTCCGTGAGGCATGGTAAGTTAAAACGAGCGAGCAACTGAACAAGGATGTCACAAACACTAATCGTGTTGCCACGCGCAAAATGTAGAAGTAGAAAAATTTAAATACAGTTTGCAACGAAAACTCATATATCGATCATCTCGACTTCTGGTGGGAGCGGATTGATGATTTAGCTAGCAAATAAAAAAAGAGATCTTAGATTTTACACACTTCTTCCAATATTACCATGAATATGCTGTCTACTTAAAATGAAGAACAAAATATTTATCTCAACAATCCAGCGATTAAATGGTTTTTAATCTGATGAAATTAATATAACGTTTGGAAGATTTAATTGAATCCTATAATTTTTAAACGGATTTGGAAAACGAAATGGTTCTCAGAAAGGAATGGTTAATTTCAGAATTCATCAGTGAAACTATTGTTAAAAGTCAAACATCCTATCATGATTAGAAAAGCTTGTAGCCTAAGTATGATGAACGTAAGTATTAAAACAACAGTTTAAGCAACTTTTAGTTACAAAACGTGTCACAAAAGCGAAGAAAACAGAGGAGATGACCTCAGTTTTAAAATGGATGTAAATTGTGTACTAACTAAACTAAATTTTAAATTGTATGTATTAAATTTTCAAACAGATGTAGATGGAGGTATAGGTAAAAATATATTTTAGGGTACCCCTTGGCGAAACTTGGCGCCTTTTGGCGGTACATGGATACCGAGATTATGCAATTCTTTGACTTCCTATTTTGGCTTGCGTAGCGGCAGTTTTCGCGCCAAAAATCGCCGCTACACAAAGCCAAAATTACAAGATAAAGAATTGCACAAACTCGGTATCCTTGTCAACATCGACCTATTTTCTCTTAAAAAACATCAGAGAATTGCAGAAAAAATGGCATTGCGCAATCTCTTGACTTTATCCATGTACACATCGACCTATTTTCATTTAAAAAAAACATCAGAGAATTGCACAAAGTATGCCTTACGCACTCCCTTGAGTTTGTCCATCGATATATTTCCACTTAAAAAAATCAAAGGAGCACACAATTCTACAATACAGGCAAACAAAAAATACATAATCTCAATAAACTACATTTTAAACCAAGCCATAAAATAACATAAAAAATTAAAAACATGTTATACATTTAAGCACTACAGAAAGCAAATATGCACTTACCCTATTTAGAAGTTACTTCGTCTTCAGTCCGTGGCACACAAAATTCCTTAACAGCATGACTTTTTTCAAACCAAGTATCCTTTCTGATAGTGACCATCTGAACCTTTCTTCCTACAAACGCATTCAAATTCATCTAAACTATTTTTACGTTCAACTAAACGCATATCCTTGCTACATACAGGACACTTATAATGGTTACTAAGTAAACCTTCATTTACACACGAGTCAATGAACGCTCTTTTCCCTTTTCGTTCCAAACCGTACAGAAACTTCAAATTAATCTTGCTACATTCAGCCATTGTACCGTCTAAACAATGAAACAAGCAATATACTTCCCAAATAACACACACCACAAAAACCATACAAAACATCCCATCATTCCAAATTTCCAGGAATAATGCAAACGATTGCGTCATACTAGGGTTTCCATAGCATTCAACTAGTCCGGTTATTATAAATGAAACAAGACTCTGGCAATAAACGAAACAACAACTTGGCGATAAATGAAACAACAACTACGCCATAATACAAGGGGTACTTTAAAATCTATTCTAACCGAGATATATACTGGCTTTCAAACGTTAATCATGCGAAGGTAAAATTAGCAAAAATTAAAAAGTAAAGCATTGGTAAACCACCAAATTTCACACAAATGTAAGTTCAAAGTATGTTTAGGCATTAATGAAAACAAGCATCATATATAAAGGTGTAAAGAATGTTTAATTTTAATACATTATACGATGACATCACATTTGGGTCACATTGGGTCACTGATGTTTAAAACTGAAAAAGAAATCACTTTTGTTGGGTATATAAAGACTCCAGGAATTCAAACTTTGTAGCGATTTTCCATGATTTTAATGAGATAATCAACTATCACAGGTGCAAGCAACAGCCATTCCTCTATTAGGAAAGTTGCCAAAAGTCCGAGACTGGCTAGATGACATAAATATGCAGCGACAGCACTCCTGAGAGCATTATAAAGATTTTCAATGGAATTTAGATTGGTGGAATACAGTGATTACTCCATACGAAAAATGTCCTTACTTTCCAGGTACCCAAAATCGATGATGGCTCGAAGGGGACGGGTATTATGATGCACAAGGAGGAAATCAATACCAAATGCTGCAGAATAAAATCTCAGAATGGGATGTAAAATTTCATCTCGATACCGCACAGCCTTCCCAGAACCGTCTTGAACTGTAAAGCCTATCCCATGTAAACTCCAGCCCAAACTATGAGGTGCCATTTTTGAATGCTTGATCTCCGATGACATTCTGGGCCTAATTCCATATGCCTCGTTCTCTCCAGGCCCTTATATGTTTATTATTTGATTACAGAGAAAATCTGGATTCATCCGTGAAAATGACGTTTTCAATTGAAATGCTTATGGCACCAGTTTTTGTCTCCCTTGAGCGGTTAATGGAACACAAATTGAAGGTCTCTCGTCGATTCAGCTTGGCTGTCATAGCAATATAGAGGACGGGCTGGTAACTTGTGGTCCGAGCACAAGTCTTCGAGTTGGACTTGTTTCTATATTCTAGAAATTAGCGAATGATTAAAATAAATAACACACCAGCACTCATTGTCTGCTAATCGTCTTCTTTTAGCCATAGAGACACGAATGCCATCAAAACTTTTCTAAGTCAATTCGGCTGCCTCGGCGAATCAGCTGCCAACGGCTTGAACTGTCGGCGAAACGGCAACGACCAAACGGCGATGGCAAAATGTTCTAGAACCGAGGTACGCAATTTTGCATTCATGCAGTGTCATTAGCGAACGCTGCTACGATTTTGGAATTACTAGTATGTTTTCGTGCCTGTGAAAGTGGCCATTTCGAAGAAGTACGGGCCAAGGGCGAATGTGCTTGGGATGCCGCACAGCAAAATCACTTCAGTTTTTTAAAAAGACACTAGTTCCACATCGCGAGAATTTTTGTCAGCCCGGTGAACATAGTTCATGGAGTTTATGTTCGCAGTTAAGGAGAAATGCACTTTATCCGTCCATAATATCCACAGTAGCCAACCGCTATCTTCCTCATATTCAATGAGGAAAACGTTCGTGAGCTCAACTCGCCGTTGCTTGCCTCCAGGTTCCAACATCTGGACACGCTTGATAAGGAAACATCCTCAGAGGGCAGAAACTTTTGAGGACTTCGATTTGTGGGACATCTAGACTGAGGGTACTTTTTGTAGCAGGAAATGGACAAGTAGTAATAGTATTATGCACTTTCGCAACAACTTCAACAGGAGCGCGAAGTCGTGCGGATCGCGATCTATCATATGCCCGTCAAGTTTCTTCATATTATTTTACTAAATCACATTTAGTTTTTACGGAACATGGGCCTCGTACTTGCTTCCAATTTCGAAGGTAAACTCGAACTGCTTCGGCAGCATTTTACCGGTTTAAATAAAACATATTCATCAAATTATTTCCCTGTAAGTGTCACCTTGTTAGCCCGTCCGAACGCCCGCAAACTATGTTTTGCACATCATGTTCTGTGGTTAGTGCTTCTACAGTTTATCCTGTCAATTACGCACAGCGCGTCATTGCACCTCCTCTTTGTGTTGTCATTTGTCCTTTAAAATGTTGTTTTTTGCAAATGTTTTACCCTGGCAATTTTCATCATACGTATATCTTTTCAGCTTCATTTTTAATTTTTAATGCCCTGATCAATTTGCGCAAGAAAATGTGGATCTTGCCATTTGAAAATTTCAAATTGCTTCACTGTAACCGTAACCCAAATAGCTCTATTTTTTTAATTCGTTACAATCTCTAGCACGTAGTTTCAAATGATAATATCTGAAATTTAATCTCGATTGGTTGAACGGGTAGGCCGCTAAGGGAAGGTGGTTTTTTTATGATCATCCTGTATATATAAATTTATTGATGTTATGTATTATTAAATAAATAAAAACCTCTCAGTATGAATATCCCTCTGACAAATAAATGAATTTAGTATATTGTAACTTTTCAAACTGAAATCATTTGCATTCATACCTGCATTGTTTTTAAAAGAAAACTGACATATTTGTAAAATTCAAAGCTGCGTTACTGCTCTTCCCTAAGTCTCTCTCTAATCTATCTTTGCTTAATCAGTTCTGTAACATAGAAAACTAGTTATCAAAAGACATGCAAGATTTCTTGGAAATACATTATTTATAGCTATCATCTATGTTTCATTTACAATAAGATTCATTTCATTCCTTCATTTGTAAAGGTTCTTGGTGTTCCATATACAGAGGCTGTTCGCACATTTATTAGACGATGTATATTGTATTCACAAAACTAAATTACATAAAATTCTTGTGTTTTAAATGTTCTATTTGATATCCCTTATTCTAATCTATCTTTCGACACCACAATCTCCAGGGTAATAATGCCTTTTGAAGTGTCAGAAGAGGTATTCTATCCCATTCCTCCTAAACAGCTTTCCAGAGTCCTGTTAGGGTTTTGGGACAACGTTTGGATAATGCAGTTTTTAAAAGTCCGAAAGCACAAAAATCCATAGTTGACACATCGGGAGTTTTAGTACGGATATCAGTGAAGGCTTTGATACCAGTTTTTTGTTCATTACTTCTAGGAAATTTACAGTGGATTTTGATGTGTGACTGCTAGCTTTGTCCTGAAGGAGTCTCACAGAATAATGGCACTGTGGGTAAAGCAATGGTATTTTATTCAGCAAAATGGGCTATAAAATATGTTCCTGATAGTATTTGGAGTTAATCTTGACATTTTTTTGCACTCTCTTTATTTTTAACTTGCCATTATAAGAAAAACCAGCAACAATCATGAATCCCTTAGAAAAACTTTCTTTCGATTCTTTGAACCATGCACTTAAATTTTTTTCTCCCCTTTTATATAATAAATGTATGATAATAAATGGCTCTTTTTTGTTACAATCATTTAAATACACCCACGCTTTATCTATTGTGACAAATGTTTTCCATTTTTCTTCGGATAAGTGTTTCTCATATAGAATTCTGCAGCGTGTCCTGCGTCGAGCGATATGCTTCGGAAGAAGACGATGCACGTTGCGTTTTTTCGCTTTCTTGAGATTTAAATCAACGTTTATCATTTTGTTTACAGTGGACACCGAGCATTTTAATGATTTTGAAAATGTGCTTTGACTAGGGGGATTTTCTTTTAACATTAAACAATATACCTTTGCAATAGTCGAAGATGTCCGTTTTTTCCTTGGATACTTGTTTGAAATTTTTGTCCCACTCGAGGCTCCAATTTAACGTTTTTTTTTCCTTTCCTGTTGATGATATTACCTGTCGACGCTTTAGATATCACAAAATCATGACTCTCGCATCGTTTTTGGATAACGAAGTATGCATATTTCTCTTCGGAAAGAGCGTCAATGTAGCCTTCGAACCACTGCTTTGTTCAATTCGCCATTTTCAATAAAAACAAAACTTTCAAGCCACAGTCGATCATTTTGACTTTTAAAAACATAGTACAATTGCAATTACTTCGTTTGAAGCAAACGATTTTTTATTACCGCTTACCAAAATCGTCGAAAAAATGTGCGAACAGCCTCTGTACATGTCCGTAAAAATTCGAAGTGCTTCAAATACGTTTAAATTAAATGCCCATTTTTCATGATATTTCAAAGTAGAATTAGCATGTGAGCTTTAATAATGACATTAACATTTCAGCCATGCATGTGAAATTTTAAGATAATTCTGATGCATTGTGCTCCAAATTTTTGTGTATATTTATAGTTTCTCAAATTGCAAAGGGATTATTACACAATTTGTATGCAAGAGCAGGAACACTATAATACGCCTTACTCCTTTTTCTCCGCATTACTCGCCACTAATATTAATCTAAGTTAGTCCTTTTTTTATGATTGATTTATTCACATGTATTTTTTTCTGCTTATGATTAATTTAATTTAGTCAAAGAGTTTGCGGTCTCAAGTTTCGTTTTCTGCAGTTTAAAATTATGTTTGCCTTTTTTAAGCTAGCTCTTTTTTCTGTATTTTCTTACGTTAATCATACTCTTAATGCATTTTAAGAACTTTTCTTCCCATCAAATTTAGTCAACCCGAGATATTTTTTATTATTTTTCTTTTTGTTTATTAGTGAAATAATCTTAATCTGCCTAAGTTCTTTTACATTCCCACCACTAAATTGCGAATTCCAGTCTTTACAAAGCACTTGCTTATTATTTTGACCACTGATATATATATATATATATATGATAATGATTTTAAATTGAATTTCTGTTTCTTTGAGATGGTATATGGAAAGTTTTCTTATTATAATGTATTGTAGATTATTGCTTTATATATGTATATATGTTACAAAACATTTTTAAATTGAATTTTTTAATACAATACAAATCTAAATAACTTATACTTAAAATACTGATTAAAATTTATTCCAAAAATTAATCACATTAATTAAATTTATGACCTTTGGAGATGATATATGAAAAATCTCTTCTAATAATAAATTGTTGCTTTATTACGTGGAAGCTTTAGCGTAAGTTTCCAGTTTTTTAAATTACTCATAATTACTTATATATATAATTTTCTTTTCTTTTTCTTTTTATTCCTTTCTTTCTTTCTTTTTTTTTTTGCTAGCTTTTTTTAAATGGATGGTTGCCCAGAATGACTATTAGTCTCAAAACAGTATTTTGTGGCCTTTCCTTGTAAACGGCGAATCACTTTTAAATTGTTGTCATCAAATATTATCTCCCTGTATTATATTTAAAGAAATTAAATAATAAAGAATCTGCATGAATGCATGTATGTTTCTTGCGTTGAGTAAAAATTATGGTATCTAGAGCCATTCAATTCTGAATAACGTAATCCTCCACCCGAACATGGGAACCTGGAAGCCCGAATATTGAATTCCGAATTTGTTTTATTATCTCTTTCACATTTTGCAAAACTTTACCAAAATTTTTACTACAAAACTCAACTCTTTCAAAGCGAGCAGTGGCAACACTGTACAGAGAAGGAACATTTGTTCCAGTGAGCAAGATTGCATATCTGAAATTCTAAAGATAGATTGTTTTCGATTATTTTTAGCCTGAAGGAACACTAGTCCAAATGCTCTCAAAACGTGTATTGTATGTAAATGAAAAACAAACGCCCCTTTTTGTACTATGTATATATAT
>KK119901.1:53343-96202 GCA_000611955.2 Stegodyphus mimosarum | reverse complement strand
ATATATATATATATATCCAGGAAAAATCTATCCTTATTTGTTTAATTATGTTATTTGATTTACAATTAGAAATGTGGCACTAAAAATATTTAAGGATAATTTAAACTTTGCTTTCATTTAATGCTTTAATAAAAGTACCACATATCATAACCCTTGTAAGACGGAAAAGCGGTGAAATTCTTGCTTCGGAATAGCATTGAAATACTGACTCTTATTCATCTTTGCTTTCATATCCTCACAAAGCGTGACGTGCGGAGGCTCGAGGAATAGCAACGGATATTAATATCCTTCGAAGAGAGGATGGCAATATCCGCAGTACGATTTATGACTGCCTTGACATCGCCATCAGGGCATTATGATCGAAGGCTAATTTATTACTTGGGTGGAAGAGTTTGTCACAAACTGTCCATTGATAACGACAATATGGTTGGATGAGTAAATCTGAAGACTCACCCAGTGGGGAATATTGACGGATAACTACTAATGCATTTTGAATACCGTGAAGTTTATTTTGTGTTTCCAAATATTGTAATGTGCGTTCGATCCTAATGCGAAATTTCAAAATCTACATATTTAGAAGGAAGCTAACTCTACAGTAGTAGATTTTTTTATCTAACGTTGAAATGACAGAAGCTCTAAAATTTTCTAACGTCATTTATAAACCACGTAGTGTGGAAGTAAATAAATCCGAAACTATGTAGAGTCATTTGATTATTTCGAAGCACAGGAGACATGAAAAATGAGCATTGCCTTCGCCGGGTCACGAATCTGGACCTCTCGATACTCGCCGAGTGCGCAGAATAGTGCATTGTAAGAGTAGTGCATTGTGCATCCGTAATTGCGTTTAGAACTGAATTAAAAGGAAATCTAATTGATTTTAACATCGCTTTCCGAGAACGGAATTTTGGTTTTAAAAAAAAGCAAAATCAATCTCCCAGTTATAAGATTATTGCGTTTATTTTAACATCGCTTTCCGAGAACGGAATTTTGGTTTTAAAAAAAAGCAAAATCAATCTCCCAGTTATAAGAATTTATTGCGTTATTAACAGTAGCGAAAGAGTAGAAATGTAGTTGATTGAAAATGGAATTTGCTTATTAAATTGTAAGATCTTGTGTGAAATCGGGAGAGTAATCACTGCACAGAATTAGGGTTAAAACTCCCCCTTTATTGCACTCTTTAGATTATTTACAATGCGTCAACTCGACGCTAACACACTACGCCTCTGCTTGGGCGGTAACTGAAACTGTATGAATCAAACTCAAAAATTTGAAGATATTAACAAGTAGTTGAGTTACGCTACAGGGCTCAGACAATCCTGTTTCCTAACAGCGCGTTGATAGGTTTAGTGGCAGCAAAATAATAGTCGTTACGCCACATTTAACCAACAATAACTGCTAAGCCGAAGCTCGCGCTACAACACGCACAGCGTTTTCCCAGACTCTCTAACTTTCCCTTCTAGAACTTGATATAATGAACCTTTTCTCTCCCACTGGTAGAATTTACATTCCTTCCCGCGCGCTACCAAATTTAAATATTCTGGCACTAACAATTAGGGGAATGAAGGCTTATAGGAAAGAACTTCAAATTAAATTTAACTGGTTATTTAAAATAAAACAACGAAGGCACGTGGAAAGGAGGGAGAAAATACCTTGTAATTTATAAAGTCACAACTGCATACTTAGTTTTAATGTCATTCTGATAAACCTTCTTTGAATTGCATAACCTAATGAAGAACTGAAATATATGAAAATTTGGAAATTTAGTTTAGTTATTTCAAACTTTGAGTAGAATTTAATATGAGAAATTTAAATACCCAAAATTCAGCAGCAATCTACTAAATGCCTTCAAATGATGCCGGTCGGTGATATATCTGAAGATAGTGGGATCAATATTCCTTTCGCCTTTAACTCTGCAAATAGTTAGAATTTTCTGAATTCAACAAATTTATTTCCTTATTTCAAAAGTATCCGAAATAGAATTATAAATGAATTAATAACGAATTCACAAATAGCATGTAAATACGATATATTGCAATAAAAATATTTGATATGAATTTCGTAGTTACGTGTTAAATGATCGTATGACATTGATAATTAAGATAAAATTAATTTATCTTTTGGCATTTACTTCAAGAGATTAAAACATTCCTGAGATTCCGCATGGGTTGTAATGTTAATTGTCGAAATTTACAGAAAAATCCAGAAATATGTGCCTTTGACTAAAGACTTGTGGCGATCTTAAATTATCAGTATTGTTATGTGTACACCCGTTTCTCTTAGAAAGTCCTTCACGAAATCATCCCTCCACTTAGGCAGAGAGCTATAATCAGCCAAGTGGTTTGCGATAATTACATAACCCGAACCAAACCAAACCAGTATTTTGAATAAGTAAGAAGAGTTTAGGAATTGAACTATAAAAAATATTCAAAATATTACTGTACTGAACAGTGCTAAATAAGTAATTTCTTTGGAAATGTTATAAGACTAAAACATCTGATAAAATAATCATCTCAACATTTGATAAAATAATGTTAGGCTGTTCGCACATTTTTTAGACGATGTGTATTGTATTCACAAAACTAAATTACATAAAATTCTTGTGTTTTAAATGTTCTATTTGACATACCTTATTCTGAACTATGTTTCGACACCGCAATTTCCAGGATAATAATGCCTTTTGAAGTGTCAGAAGAGGTATTCTATCCCATTTCTCCCGAACAGCTTTCCAGAGTTCTGTTAGGGTTTCGGGACAACGTTTGGATAATGCAGTTTTTAAAAGTCCGAAAGCACAAAAATTCATAGGTGACACATCGGGAGATTGAGTAGGGATATTAGTGAAGGGTATGGACTGGACACCGTTTTTTTTTCCATTTCTTTTAAGAAATTTACAGTGGATTTTGATGAGTGACTGCTAGCTTTGTCCCGATGGAGTCTCACAGATGGATGCCACTGTGGGTAAAGCGACGGTATTTCATTCAGAAAAATTGACGATAAAATATGTTCCTGATAGTATTTGGAGTTAATCTTGACATTTTTTGCACTCTCTTATTTTTAACTTGCCATCATAAGAAAAACCAGCAACAATCATGAATCCCTTAGAAAAACTTTCTTTCGATTCTTTGAACAATGTACTTAAATTTTTTCTCCCCTTTTATGACAATAAAAGGGGAGAAACTGGATGACTCGTTTTTTGTTACAATCATTTACATACATCCATGCTTCATCGATTGTGACAATCGTTTTCCATTTTTCTTTGGATAAGTGTTTCTCATATAGAATTCTGCAGCGTGTCCTGCCTTGGCGATATGCTTTGAAAGAAGACGATGCACACTGCGTTTTTTCGCTTTCTTAAGATTTAAATCAACGTTTATCATTTTGTTTACAGTGCACACCGAGCATTTGAATGATTTTGCAACTGTCCTTCGACTAGGGGGACTTTCTTTTTAACATTAAACAAAGTACCTTTGCAATAGTCGAAGATGTCCGGTTTTTCCTCGGATACTTGTTTGGAATTTTTGTCCCACTCGAGGCTCCAATTTGACGTTTTTTTCCTTTCTTGTTGATGATATTATCTATCGACGCTTTCGATATCACAAAATTATGACTCTCGCATCGTTTTTTGGATAACGGAGTATGCATATTTCTCTTCGGAAAGAGCGTAAATATAGCCTTCGAACCACTGCTTTGTTAAATTCGCCATTTTGAATAAAAACAAAACTTTCAAGCCACAGACGATCATTTTGACTTTTAAAAACATTGTACAATTGCAATTACTTCTTTTGCAGCAAACGATTTTTTATTACCGCTTACCAAAATCGTCTAAAAAATGTGCGAACAGCCTCTGTATTTTGAGCTGGGAATAATGGCCATTGCCATTGTCAATCTGGAGGTTAAACTGCCCATAAGTGGAAATTATCAAGATTATAGCAACTGAGGTGTTTAAATCATTAGCTTTCGATTAGGACATTTGAAAGCTGACATTTTAAAATTGCAGTGCTCTGGCTGTATCCAGGGAAAACAGAGGAAGGTACGTAAAATTCAGTAGACATTTAATACTGGTATTTTCAAGGCAATGCCAATTCCAGGTGTTTGTTTTTCGACCCTAGCCTCTTTACGACACTAGATTATACTATATCATCTACACTTGGCAATGGCTAATGATTTGTGGCTAATGACGCACAGTATAAATCAAGAAGTATGGAATGATTTGATGATTTTTACCAATCGACTCCTACTATGTGATTCATTAACATCTAAGTAAGAGAAAACAGGTACTACAGGAAAGTGGGTGAACACAGAAATATAGACCTGGCCATTTTGTTTTCAAGTAATAAAATGCAATTAATTTCACAAAACAATTTTGGTCTCCTCTATTTTTAAGTAAGTATCTGCTTCCATCATTATTTATAACAGACTGTACAGAAATCTATATGTGATATAGGCTGGGCCTGATATAAAAAGTATGAATCAAATTACGCATCCTTTTTTTGAGGCTCAACAACGTCTATCAAGTGCTGATATAAATTTAAAATGCATAAAACTGTCCAATAGCTCGGGTATCTATCTCACAAAATGAAGCAATTTCTTCATATTTTTCTGGATTTCCTTTTTGGCGTCTAGGTGCTTGTGTCACAGTTTAAAAGTGTGTTCCCACCTGTGCGAACTTCACCCTGTTACAAGATTCTTTTTACTTCCTTGTATGAAGTAAAAAGGAAGTACTGTAATGGTGAAACATCTCGGGTGTCATATTTCAACAAAAATATCCATTTTGACCGCTATCAAAAGCAATTTAACGATGTCTTTGCGTAATATCTAAACGTAAGGGCAGAATAAAAGACTCTTTTCCCCTAAAAAATTATAAAACTGATTTAAAATGGATTCTGAAGAGATTTTTTCATGGCGTCTGTGCGTATCTACGTATGTATGTATCTCGCGTAACTTAAAAACAACTAGCCTCAGAACGCTGAAATTTTGTATATAGGATTGCTATAACATGCAGATGTGCATCTCGCATTTCGGTTGTATTTGGCCGCACCAAAGGTATAAATATATGTATATATATATATATATATATATATATCCACTCTGTTACTCGGCTCGGAGAGCTCAGTTTCTTTATTCTTATAAGTTTCTAAATTGTGAATTTTTTGCATTACAAGTGATTGAATTATGGTGTTCTTATCTTTCGGTTAAGATTTTAGACTTTTAGTTAACCTGCATGCAATAATTGTGGAATTATCAACAATTTAAAAGTTTTTTTAAGTGCAACTAAGCCTAATTTTCGGTTATGATAGCGCCCATATTTGTTTACATTTGAAGCTTAGCAGAATAGTGGATTTGTTACCAATCTAGAGAAACTAAGCTTCGCAACAACAAAGTAACGTCTTCTTTTGTTATTGCGAATTAAATTATGCTTGATTCATTCTGGAATTATCATTTAAGTTATCAGCTTGTTTTTGCGCACAAATTGTAATTTTAATTGTAAAAATTGTTTTTATAATTGTTCTAACTGTACTTGGTGTTTTATGTTTTTCCATATCTTTCAACTGTTAATGAAAATATTTTGAATTTTTATGTATTTTTGACTTACCACGAAGTGAGAACGGAATTAATTAGTGTAGCGCATGCGCATTAGGTAAGCGGTGGTGAATCGTCTGTGTTAAGCGCCGAAGTGTGGCTATGGTAAATAAATGTAGTGAACTTTAAAAAGTGCATTTAATCCGTTGCGGTTTATGCGCTATCGACGAAGTAGATTTAATTCAAAATTCGTTAACTGTTAATTCAATATGTTTAAATGAAATGCAGGAAAATTGCGTATAATTTAATATTCCATACAAGGAAGTCATGTGGTGTACAGATCAGATTTTTGTACCAAATTAAAGAGAAAATTAAAGTTTAACCCATGAAGGATTTTGTTTCATAATGAAAGAATTTTTGGAGTTATTGTTCTGTGTATAAAGAGACCGGAGTCTCTAAAAAGGGCAATAATATGTCCATGGCAAAACAGGTTTGGGACAAAATTCTGCGACGATTGACTCCCTCTAAATATAGCAAGGGATGGGCTAAAGACTAAGATAGTAAATACTGACACGCTATGAAGAATGATTTAATAGAGACTATATATATATATATATATGAATGAATGTATACGTTTATCTAAATATATGCATGAATGTATGGATGCGTGTTATCAAAATGTTTCGTATATATTAGAAGTGTTTTACTACTTTCCCATTTTTATTCCTACATATATTCGGAACTTAATCAAAACCAGACTTCATATATCGATTTCCTCATTCAATCGAATCATTCATTGATCTATTCTGTAATTCATCGACCTATTCTCTAAAAATATCAGCAATTTTTAATATATTCTTTATTCTGTGCTCTCAGAGTGTGACACATTAAGTTGAGTGTGTTTCTGAGGTACTATTCATTTTTAAGAACAAATTAAATCAATAGAAAATTAAATTATGCACAGGAATACTGTTTGTAATTTGAAAATGAGCACTAATGCGTTTATTGGAATAAAAATCAATATAAGACCCTGTCTTGGTTTTCGGAGAAACACGGTAGACGGGCTACGCCGTATTTCTTGTCTTATTATTTACGATTATTATTATTATTATGATTATGAACGTTATTTATTCGATGCTAGTATATTTGTCGAAATTAAAAAAATAGCTGCTAAGAAAAATAATTGTGGCAATCCACAGTGAGTCTCACGAGAAAATTTAAATGGAAGTGCTTAAAAGATCTAACGCTCGCTGATCGATTTTACAGTACGTACACTCGATTTCTATTTCAGAGAGAATTGATTTTGGATGTAAAGTGCATTTGAGTGTCAAATAAATTCACAAAATGTCATATTTAATCAAACTTTGAACCTTACTTTTATTTACAGTTAACTTTAAATTTATAGATCCAAGAGCTTGCAAATAGGTCACATTCAATTTATCTGGAAGTGCACGTCGAAAAATTACTTTTTCCCCCTACAGTTTTTGGAGATTCCAACCACCTGACATGAATAAAAGTACAAAAATGATAAAAATAAAATTCCAATGAACTGAACTTAGTCTATGGAAGCAGAAATGATTGTATTGAATATATAATTCAGATTTTCATATCTAGTTTAACAGATTGTCTTGGTATCCCGTTTAATGTGAAAAACACAAGGTATTACAATAATGCGTGTTTCTCATAATAAGCGATGTAAAATATCATGTGGAATAAATGGAACCGAAATAAGGTAATTAAGCTACAGAATGACTGATTGGAATGATAAACAAATTATAGAATATTAATTAAAACCGGTACTTACGTAAGAACCCGTCGACCATTTTTGCGTATTAAAGAAAAGGTGCCAAACTACGCGATTTTTCGCCAAAAATGGAAAACTCTTCAAATACGCTGGCTTTGGTATTACCTTGATTACACGTGTTAGTTATTTCTCTTGAGTAAAGACCTGTTTAAGAGATTTTGGGACCTGTCTACTACAGAAGAGCATGCTGTTGAATATTTCCAAAGTTATAGAACCTTACCGGCCTCAAAAAAATGTGTTAATGGCCACGACATGGAGATATTATGGAAAAAAATAATGGGAATTTTTAATGAAAATTTAAATATAAATAAATGATAATATAATAAATTTGAAATAAAAATAACAATAGAACGTTTTTTCTTGTGTTCAGTAATTTATTTTTTTGATTTGGCGCGATTGGCTCCGTCTCTTGCGATCGACGGGATTTTAAGAACCTTAAAAACAACAAAAAAAATAAATAAATAAAAAAATAAAAATCTGAAAGATATCAGATTTTAAATTACGTCCAAAGGAGCGTTTTTTTAACGTTTCGTGTGCTACCTTTTTTTATTAAATATCATGTACTACGTACTCAAACCATAAAATTCAGTTCAAAATCAATATCGCAAAATCATTTTAAAATGAACATATCTTTAGAATTTCCGTAAGTCTCGTGCGCTGGAGATAAAAATGTTTTTTTTTCCGTACAGTGTGGCCATTGCTCGCTTTGAAATCATTTAGTTTGTTAATCAGAAATTCGTTGAAATGTTACAAAACATAAAATCGATAATAAAGCAAATTTCAAATTCAAAATTAGGGCTTCCAGATGCCCATATTCGCAGTAGGATTACGTCATTCAAAATTCGATGGCTCTAGGTTTTATCACAATGCGAGAAACATGCATACATTTATGCAGATTTTTCATTTTTTAAAATTTAATGCAGGCGATAACATTAACATAGTGGCAACAATTTGAAAAGTGAAACGGGCTTTCAGAGTGAATCGACGCAAAATCGCAAAACGAAAGTAATATTCCTTCGGGACTAAATCCCTTTGGACTAAAAAAAATAATTTGTATAGTACAGTAGTACAGGAGGTTTGATTTTAGACCTTCAGACTACCACAGAAACTTAAATTAGCCGTTCTACTGCTGCACGAAGGCTTAACAAGGATGGACTACATGCAAGAAAACTAATGATTTGATGTTCCATTTACTCCAGCTCCCTGAGGGTCCGTTTAAGCTGGTTTCTTCATCCTGTTCAATGAAGCCAAGATGACTGGACCCTAGTATTGTTTACTAACTTTCGAATTAAAAAGAAAAGTAACCACCCAAAGTATTTTGAACAGCATACAAAGTAGTTAAATAGAAGCAAGCCCAATGATTTTGAGGCTAACTAGCTGTGCAAGAACTAAATGGAATGATGATGAGTCCTATTTTCTCGTCGACTGTGCATTATCTAAAATGACCTATGAATTTCGACGGAGACTCATTTATTGAGTTCTAATGTAATTCGAACTCATTAATACCGTGCATCCTATTTCAGTAGAAATGAAGTAAAGTGCAATTAAAAACAGAAACAGGAACTATGTTGAATCAAAAATACAGTAGCCGAAATTTAGCAAAAACGAACGTTGGAATTTCATCAATGACCCAAGCTGCTGAATTGTAAAACTGAGTCAAACAATCCTCCTTTATTCTCTGAAGAAACAAAAATAATAAACCTTTGTAAAGAGTTCGGAGATCAAACATACAAATCCTAAAGGGGTTTAAGTGCGTTCTTTGGACAAAAGATTCCATATTTCTTATGTCTTAACAAACGTATTGGAATGTGACTTCTCACAGTTGGATTTAATAGTGACTTCGAAAACAGCTTCGCTAAATTTAAGCACTGTAGAAAACTAAATGTTCACAAAATTAGTACACCATTATTTTAGGCTAGTTAAAACTTTAGAGCATATAAATTCGGTGTTTTTTAAAGGAAGACGACATAAGCTGTAAGAGGAATCAAGAAGTCTTCAGTGAACAGAACTTACACCACTCTTGAGTTGTGTATACAATATACATTCTCAGCAAATTATTTCTTCCGATTTCATTCATGAAATGTGATTTTTGATTCAAACTGAAAGTATCACTAAGCATATTTTAGGATAAAATGTCTTATTCTTAATTATTTCGAGACTAAGAAAGTATTAACTATCTACAAGAGAGGTTAGTCTTCACAAAGACCAGTGCTGTAAATTTTCAAATTAAAAAGAAAAGTAACCACCCAAAGTACACAGCACACAAAGTACACTGCTGGCCAACCAAATTGCAACACCAAGAAAGAGAAGAGATATCACAACAAAATTTATTTAGTAGATAACATGTTGACCAAGTATCAAATGATTAAATTTATAGACTTCTCTGAAGTTCCTCCCAGAATCAGTAGCCAGAGTAGCCGCCATTGTTGGAGATCACCGCTGCCACACGCCTTGGCGCTGATTCAAAGACGCTTTCGATGTGTTCTTGGGGTACAGCAGACCAAGCAGCTTCCACGCGTTGCCAAAGTTGATCTGTTGTGGCAGCTTGGGATGTAATCTGGGGCAATCGTTCAGCAACCATGGAGCACATGTTTTCTATCGGCGAAAGATCCGGAGAGTGAGCCGGCCAGGTGAATCAAAAGCTACATACTTTTTCGAACAAAGTTATATGTTTTCGCTGGTCAAACGGAATTGCTTAGTTAACTGAATAATGTACATGTATTAGATATCCTTATGCCCATATCTTTCCTGTGCACATTTAGCTCAGACTGTATGAAAATACCTCTGAAATAGACCTGTGCATTGTTTTCTCGTAATTTCTTCATCCCGAAGACAGCAGTCATGATGCTACATTACCCGTGAAACGACGATTAAAAACGGGTTCTTTTCACACTAATCAATCGAGGTATAGTGCATATGAGGATACGCGGTATATTTTTTCTGCCGGAATTCTAAAAAAAGCTGGAAAAATGTGAAATGTAAAGTTTTAAAGCCGATACTTTTTCTTATAATACTTATTTCGAAAAATGATTTATATCGAAAAATTTGAAAGTTTTACAAAATCTATGCATATAAAGAAGAATGTCTGTTTGTGTGTTTGTTGGTTCGCGTTATTTGTTTTTGATCAATTATGATAAATTTTTTGCCACATTTAATTGACTAAAATTAAACTGGTTGAAATATTGGAAGGAACTTGAGCTCTTACGACCATTTGATTAGAAAGACGAAAATCATAAAAAAACTGCGTGCCATTGTTACTAATATAATGAAAGATGATTAGTTTATTTTTCTATGAACATTTTTATGTGCGTTCCATATCGCTTCAGACGGGAAAAATGTACGACTATGAATCGAATTTTTTGCATCGTTATTAGAGAAGGATTACAGAGGTATCGTTCTCTCTGTTGTTACATGCATTACTCTCAATCTAATTTAGCTAGCACTGGGTACTTCCTCTAGCATAGTACAATACGCACATGTGTAGTAATATTAACATATTTAAAAACAGTCTTTTGTTATGGGATCATTAAATAAATCAACGTCCATACATATACTGTAAAGAAAAGAGTATTTTAGGGCATGAAATATCAATTTAAAAATAGAAATATTTATTTTGAAGAAAAAGGACACTTCTCAGTCATTTTTATGATTTTTTTCTTTTAAAGTTTCTAAAATTCATCACTCAGTAACCACCATGGAGATTTGCACCCCTGACACGTCCGTTCTAGCAGCCATCTTGGTTTTCGATGAAAAATGGCTGCAACGGTATCGTTCAGCATTTTCGCCATCTTGCTTGAGATAATAAAGATTAACGACTTCGAGAGGAAGAAGATTTGAGAAGTTGCCAACATCTTCTGGAGGAAAAAAATTCGCTTTAGACTACTTGGTCCTCTGTCAGATTTAAAACCTAAAAAATAGAGAGAAAAAAATCACAATTACAACTCCAGATTTACTTAACTTATTTGTTAAAAGGACAGCGACTTTTTTTTTTCTGTTTACAGATGTTTTTGTATTTTAAGCCAATGTGAGTTATTTTGTGCTCTGTTATATCGATTAATTACTCTGTTGGTAGCCGAAAGAAATGGATTGTCTTTCTTAGGTTTAGCAAAACTGTTAGATTAAAATTACGCATTGAGCAAGAAATACAGGGTGTTTATAAAGTCCCAGACCCATTTTGATGTTTAGTAACTCATAAAATAATGAAGATTTATACAAACTTATGGCATTTATTGATGTAATACATTATATATTTTTCTTTTCAGGTTTGAATATCTTTCCTTTTGTAAATATCGTCTGCCCGTGTGGTTCATTTCAGATAATTTCCTTTTCCAGTCTAAATAGCTGTACTTTTCTAAATATCGTCTGCTTATTAATTGCATTTTTCTCTGTTTTGTTTTTAGCAACTATTGCCTATTATTATAGGCCTAGGAGGATGGCCTTTGCAACAGATATGCTAAGGAGGATAGAAGATGATGCTGAATTTCTGAAGCGCATAATGTTCTCCGGCGAAACATCCTTTCATCTTTCTGGCATTGTTAATCGCCATAATGTGCGCATATGGGGATCTGAAAACCCCCATGAATACCACGAGGCACAAAGGGATTCCCCAAAGGTTAATGTGTGGTGTGGGCTCATGCACGACCGAGTCATCGGGCCTTTCTTTTTTACAGAAAAGACGGTCTCATCAGTCGTATACTTAGACATGTTGGAAAACTTCGTATTTCCACAACTAGAAGAGCTTCAGCCACATGTCTTTTTGCAACAAGAGGGTGCACCACCTCATTGGGGTACCATCGTTCGTAGTTCTTTGAATGACTATTTTACAGGAAGATGGATTGGGCGAGGAGGTCCAATTCCTTGGCCACCCAGATCACCCGATATAACGCCGCTGGACTTTTTCCTTTGGAAATTTGTAAAGGACAACGTTTACAGGAGGAGAGTGTCGAACATGGATGACCTAAAAGCCAGAATGACAAACGCAATAGCCTCTGTGGATGCCGACGTGCTTGCCGGTGCTCGGCGTGAAATTGAATATCGATTTGATATTCTCCGTGCGACGAATGGGGCACACGTGGAAGTTCATTGACAAGAGTCATGAAACTTTTTCAGTCTATCTAACCATTCATGTTATTAATTTTAATCTATTTTTATTATTTTATGAGTTTTTAAACATCAAAATGGGTCCGGGACTTTATAAACACCCTGTATAAATGAAAGTTTATAACTACTCTCTCACACAATGAATAATAATAAAATCAGGTTTTTCTAAAGATTTTTCGTTAAAGAAAGAATTATATTGACATTTGAAATAGTATTTTAATAGCTCGCTGTATGATAGCATTAATTTTTTTTAATATTTATTTCCATATACAAAATCTTTTAAATGCAAATATACTTATTCATTTTCCTCTTTATGAATAAAAATGAAATAGAGAAGTGCATATGGAAGTTTATGATATCCCACAATATGCTTTCAATATTCCGTAGATGCGTACGCTGAAAAGAATCAATAATTTTACAAGTGAAGAAATTGTTTTAAACTGAATTAAATGTGTTTAATTATGACTTGATAGTTGTGTTATGTCCCGTACTCTTCAAAACGAATTAAAAATATATATTATAAAGCATTTAAATGCACCTAATTCGAATGTATGATTTTCGATTTAAATGTAGAAATTCTTTTTTTTTTCTTTGCTGAAAATGAAAGTTCTTCTGCTACGATATCAAGTAATTTTTTAATCAATGATTTTTAGCTTTAACATAAAAAACATGAGAAACAATCTCATTGGGTAGATGACAGGTACTTGGAGCGACCAGAGCATCGAATATATTTTCATAAAAAATAAGAAACGTCGGTCACACGCAATGTGATTGTTACCGCACTGTAACTAGACATTGTTAGTAGTCTTTTATATCACCTACTTGGCACGATGGTACACATGACATGCAATTCCAGACCAGAATTATCACCATTATTTTCACAGCGTACCTAAGCATGTGTTTTCGTCAAAGAAAATTCCAGCAAACAATATATGGCGTTCCTAAGACTACCTTCTTAAAGTGAACATCTGTGGTAACTACCTAGTCGGCTGACCAAGTACGTTTGGATTATCGTAAAGTTACCTGTGCCCTTATTTGATTGTGAGCGAACTGGCCAGCCAGTTACTGCGCGGATATCATCATGTACACAGCACGAAAAAAAGCAGGGACCGTTTCTATATCTCCCTTTCCACTGCACCAATTGACAAAACTGAAATTGCGTTTTTCCTTACTCGAAAGCGTGACATAGGATATGTATTAGGGATATTGTTTGGAGAACAACCTTGACCCCAAAAAGGGAGAAACAGCTTATTGTGATAGGGCAGGCAATGGTTGTCATTCGATGACGTACATCCTCTAGGGAGACAGATGTAATACTTTTCCCTTGCTAAGGGATTATCTGTAGTATTACTTATTATCTGTAGCATTTATTATTAGTATTTATTATTGTAGTATAGTAATTAAAGAGAGAAACAGCATATTGTGGTATGGCAGGCAATGGTTGTCATTCGATGACGAACTTCCTCTAGGTAGACAGCCGTAATACTTTTCCCTTGCTAAGGGATTGTCTGTATTATTTATGTCTTATTATCTGTAGTATTTATTATTGCAGTATAGTAATTAGTATTTATTATTGTAGTATAGTAATTAGTATTTACTATTGTAGTATTTATTCTGTAGTATTTGATTATCTGTAGTATTTATTCTGTAGTATTTGATTATCTGTAGTATTTACTTCCGTTGGCAAGATGAAATGTCGCCCATACCCTTAAAGAAGCCAAATTAGCGCAACTAAGGCTGTTCTCCGAACAATATTCTGTATTAGATTTATTTATAGCATTGTTTTAATATAGGTATTTTGACACAAAATCGGACTTTTTTTTAAAGGTAGTGCCATTTGTTTTCCATATTTCGATTCTACGACTCAAATTATGCCAAACTACTCAACTTTGTAAACATTGCACGAGTAGTTTTTAAAAAAATCTCTCTCAAAATTTTAGCTTCGCAATGTTAATTGAATTTGATATATATTTATTAATATCTTTTTTTTTTCATTAAACTTACTCAATTCATTCTTTCGCATTTCGAAATTTAGGTTCCTTCCAAATAAAATCCGCTCATTGTTCATGATTTATTTTTAAAATTTATATTTTTAAATAATTTTTATATATTTTTTTAAAACCATTTTGAATTATAACCTGTAAAATGTTTAATATCATCTTAAAGTAGATGTGTTTCTAAGCATACCTATAGAAAATTAGAGCTTTTTATTCAAAATTTCCTAAGATATACGTGAATTTATATATTTCCGCGCTCTAAAATTTGGCATAATTCTTAAAAGCGATAATGACACAAATGTGGTTTACGCACTTTGTTATAATTATTTGAAAGTATGCGTCTGCATATCTCGTCTGCAATGAAAAAAAGAAAAGGAAAATAGGTTGCTATGAATTAAGAAGTTCACCAAATTAATTATTCTTGGAGAAAACTGAAAAAAAAAAATTCGCCAAGATACATTTTTTAATTTCTCTTTAAATTTCCCACCAAATTTTACAAAATTTAATATTTAGGCGTAATTTGAGTCGTAGAATCGAAATATGGAAAAACATTGAGATGTCATTTCAGAAAATGTCCGATTTTGTGTCGCGTATTTTCTGATACCTATGTTAGAATAATGCTATATCTAAATTTAATACATAACCTAAGTCGCACTTTCGAGACATTAAAAACGCAATTTGAATTTCGTCAATCGACCCAGTAGAACGGAAGGTATAGAACTATCCCCTTTCCCCCCCTTGCGCAGTGTACATAAACCCTATACATGAAGAGGATACATGATTTCCACACCAGAAATAGCTTGCATTTGATTGAGAGAAGGTTGTTGTTGGCTTTTCCATGTATTTCATGGAAGAACGGTTGTCAAAGCCTCAAGGAATTTGCACTTTTTTTTTTCATTTCGATTTTGAGGAAAAGCAACCCGGAGGGAGAAGTCCGAAGGTCTCCCACCCTCTCCCCTTCTATCAAAACGCACGAGAGGACTTTCGGCTCGCCTCATATTTAGAGTACCGCCATGCCGCAGCGACACTGTAAACAAACATAATCCGGGATTGGAGCTCGGACCTTTTGGCATAGCAGTCAGCAATGCTAACCACTGTACCGGTTGGGCGACCCATATCATCTGCTCTACGGAAGTGATTGAAGCTTCTAATGAAATACTGGTTCTACCTCGTTTATATAAAACGCGATACTGAAAATCCAGTATGGCAGGGAATTGTAGGTGGGAAACAAGAGAATAAAGGAAAGGGTCTCAGAATTAAAATTAATTATTAGAAAATTAAAATAATCCTTCAAAACTCACGTTTCGCAAACAGCATCCTAATCTATGGTAGATTCAACATTTTAAATACAGATCATACACTATCAAGATATATTTTCACACTTACACTATCAAGATATATTTTCACACTTACACTATCAAGATATATTTTCACACTTACACTATCAAGATATATTTTGTAAAAAATCAGCAAGTACATTAAACAACTTCGAAGCACTACTTGAATTTAATATCAGTTTGATTGTAATGTGATTTAGCATTATAGTAGGATAAAGTTTTAGAAATTTAGATAAAATTAAAAATTATAGTAAGATAAAGTTTTAGAAATTTAGATTAAATTAAAAATTATAGTAAGATAAAGTTTTAAGAAATTTAGACAAAACTAAAAATACAGTAAGATAAAGTTTTAGAAATTTAGATATAAAGTTAAAAATTAAAGTAAGATAAAGTTTTAGAAATTTAGATAAAACTAAAAATTATAATAAGATAAAATTTTAGAAATTTAGATGAAACTAAAAATTATAGTAAGATAAAGTTTCAGAAATTTACATAAAGTTAAAAATTATAAGAAAGTAAATGCTTTGCATATTCCGTTGATTCAAAAGCAAAGAAAATAAGTATCTGCAGATCGTGTTTGGCCGCAGTAGATACATGAAGCCGATCTTATCAAGCGCAGTAGAAACTTCTGTGCTTGATTGTATGGTAAAAGAATACAAGATCAGAAGTGCCAAGAGCAGAGCAGAAAAAATATACAGCATATATTAAGCCTGATACAGGTTACTTTGAAAACCAGAGAACACTCGTTAGGGTTTTTCGTTCTTATCTTCAAATACAAAACGACTGCAGTAGTTGTTTCCTTTGCTTCGGGCGCAGATACACGTATTCTTACTGGAAAGTTTATTTTGAACTAAGTCTCTAGTAGCTGTTTGAGGGGATTTTTTATAAAAATCTGGAGATTACTGACAGGGTTTCTATAATGAGGTTCTGCTTCCAAAGAT
This sequence comes from Stegodyphus mimosarum, assembly GCA_000611955.2. Classification (NCBI taxonomy): domain Eukaryota; kingdom Metazoa; phylum Arthropoda; class Arachnida; order Araneae; family Eresidae; genus Stegodyphus; species Stegodyphus mimosarum. Next base: position 79,506 of record KK119901.1, on the reverse strand, counting down.
ATTCGGTGTATTTCCTATTTTTACCCTAGGGACTATATCATTGGAGGTACGTATTATACAGAGCCACACGGGGTATAACACCAATAATAATATGTGTGATTTACCTTTCAAATTTCACTTTTGTTGGTATTTTTAATCACTTACGAATTAAAGTGATTTTGCATTTTTTCAAGTTGAGTGCCAGAATACTAACTTCAGGTTATTCCTGGTTATGAAATTTGTATGGTATTTTCTTCTTTTGTAAGCAAGAAATAATTTTGTTAAAAAAGACAGGGCAATTGGAATTATTCCTATCAGTTATGTAGTGAATAAAAAAGGCATTAAAGCGTTAAAAATTATATCAAAGTATAAAATATTAAAAGTATTAAAAACAGTTTTCTACACTTGTAGAAAGCTGTAAATGAGTTGTCTTCAAACAGTACAAATAATGCATATCATTTCCCGCTGAAATATTGTTACGAATTTTGTATCTAAGTAAATATTTTAGTGAAATTGAAGTTTTTTTTTTTTTTTTTTTTTTTTTTTAGTCCAAAGGGGCAATTTGCCCAGAAGGACTATTAATTTCTTTTTGCCATTTTGCGTTGATACACTATAAAAGTTGATTCACTTTCCAAACTGTTGCCACCACATTTTTAAGAAAAATCTGAAAGGATTCAGATTTTAGATTACGTCCAAAGGGATCTTGCTTAATAATATAATAACTTGCCGAACGAAACAAACATTAAACTAAACCCAATACGAACGCAAAAACCAACCCAATATAATTCCAATAGTCAACCCAATACAATTCCATTAATCCATCCAGTACAGACCCAATTACCAACACAGTACAATTCCAAAAATTCTAATAGCCAACCCAATGCAACTTCAATTACCAACAAAGAAACATAAGCATTAAATTGAAAAGTGAATCGGACATTTTTATGAAATGACGCAAAACGCCCAAACGAAAGTAATAGTCCTTTGGGACTACATCCCTTTGGACTAATAATGAAAAATCTGCATAAATGTATCTGTTTCTCGCATTGTGATAAAGCAATGGTACCTATAGCCATCGAATTTTGAATAACGTTATCTTCCACCGAATATGGACACCTGGAAGCCCTAATTTGGAATTTGAAATTTGTTTTACTAAAGATTTCTTATTTTGTAACACTTTAACGAATTTTTGATTAACAAACTCAACAATTTCAAAACGAGCAATGGCAACACTGTACGAAAAAAACATTTTTTTTCCTGGGCGCGAAACTGTGTATCGGAAATTCTAAAGATATGCTCATTTTAAAATTATTTTGCAATATTGGTGTTGAATTGAATTTTATAGTTTAAGTGCGAAGAACGTGTTATTTAATAAATAAAGTTTTGTTTTTATTTTTATTAGTCCAAAGGGGCTTTGTCCCTGAAGGACTACTGTTTTCGTTTTGCGATTTTGCGTCGGAAACATTAAAAGTCTGTATCAATTTTCAAATTGTTGCCACAAAATATTGCAGCCCTGTATTATATTTAAAGAGATTAAATAATGAAGAATGTGCATAAATGTATGCATGTTTCTCGCATTGTGATCAAACGACGGTACCTAGAACCATCGAATTTTGAATGCCGTAATCCTGCTACGAATATGGGCATCTGGAAGCCCAAATTTGAAATTTGTTTTATTAATCATTTCATATTTTGTAAAACTTTAACGAATATTTGATTAACAAACTCAAGGATTTCAAAGAGGGCAATGGCAACGTTGTACAGAAAAAAACATTTTTATCTGCAGCACATGAGACTGTGTGTAGGAAATTCTAAAGATAGGCTCAGTTTAAAATTATTTTGCGAATTGTTCTTTAGTGTTCTTTAACTTAATTTTATGGTTTAAATGCGAAGAACATGATATTCAGTAAATAAAAGTAACATGCAAAATGTTTTAAAAACGGCGTCTTTGGACGTAATTTAAAATCTGAAACCTTTCAGATTTTTTACTTTTTTTTCATTTATTTATTTTGTATAACGCAAAACGAAAACCTAAAGATGCGATGCCTTGCCGGAAAAGAATCCGGGAGGAGTCTGTTTAGCATTAGTAAATGGCTGTCTCGCAAGACTGGTGAGATATCGCCAAGCTGACAACAGTTTTGGCAACAAGTTTTTAATCGCCAAAACTCGACAAGCTTGATTACCATTTGGCGACACTCTGATCCGATTCCTGTATCACTGTAATGTGCATTGTAACTGAATAACTGTAATTGATTCCATATGTAGATATAACCGTATCCGGCTCTCATATGCCTTGCAATAATTTCAAGGACTATTGGAGATTTCTAGGTACCCGGTGAAAAACTATATCAGATAAGGGACAGCATGAGTTTCTGAGGAGTAGTCATTGTTGGTTCCAGTTGAGTGTAACTACTGATTGTACTTTGTAATACTGTGAAGAGTATTTTTGTCGAAAGTTCCAGAAGTGGGAAATGTTCCTTTTGGCAAGACAACTTTTATCAAGCTATCATCGGTTCTGTGTGCATTCAATCTATTACGACGCCGTACGCACAACAATATGTATTATTATGTAATACAATTAATATTATTTACTTATCATAAATAAGTCTTTAGCAAATTCGAATTTCGCGATCTATATTCGAATCATCAAAATTCAGCTGACTCTTCGGAATTTAAAAGATACCTATTTACTAGTTTGGTTATATTGCATATTTATCTTAGTTGCACACTATATATTACATGCAAATATATTTTCCATAAATAGAATTGAGGTTAAGGATATTAATACGTAGCGTAATGCTGAGACATTTCAAATGTGAGCTTAAGGCTGCTGAAACTGATTTTATACAGGTGTAAAGTCGCCAAACATTAATATTTTACGTGTGGATAATAAATGGATTTTTAAGATTCAGAAACATTTTATGATAAACGTTTAATTTCCCTCGTTGCGTCTCATATTTTTAACTTCTTTTAACCCAACTAAATATTATTCGGTTAATGCTGAAGATGAATAGCCATATTCAAAATAAATGCAGATAGATAGTTTACTAGATGTTGTACAGTAGAAGTCGAGAAATCCGCAATGCTTGGGACCAGAGGTTCTGCGGATTTTAGGATTTTGCGGATTTCAGGACAGAAAAGCCAAATCATAATATTCACACTAAAAGTGCAAAACAAATAAGGCATATTAGGTACATTTACTTAAATTATTATGTACAATAATACACATTATTACATTATTTTATTATATGCATTAAATTATTATATATATATATATTTCATTTATATTAGTGATTACAGGAATATTTTAAAGCATTAAGGACATATAGAATCGAGATGTGTAAAAATTAGGGATACTAATAAAGCATAAATTTTTTTTAACTTGTTTCAAACATTTTTCTGATAGAGGTTTGTTTTAAAACTTTAGGTATTCCAGAGTAAGCTTTTTATTTGTAAGTTTTACTGGGTTACAACCTCATGGTCTGTGACACAGCTCTGTTGTTCTAAATATTTTAGGTATTTTTCATCATGTTCCAAACCCTCATTAAAAGATATTTTCTCACTCCTATCAAATTCATTATCTGTATCGGTGTCGGAATCGTTGACTGTACTAGTTCTAGATGATGTAGTTATTAATGTAGATACAAGTTGTTGTAAGAAGTAGAGAAGTTTGGAATTACTGTCATACCAATATTATGCATTTTTCTCTAAGCCTCAAAGACTTATTTAAAAAATGAAAGAAAGATAATAGGTTGTCATTATTTATCCTCAAGTTTTGTCCCAGTTGGAAAGTTTTGGTAATTTGCTTAGTTCAACTAAGAATGGTTAATTCAACACATTAGGTAAAAGCCCACAGATAAAATTTGTGATAAAAATATTTAAATTCCAATTTACGACATGATTTCTGAATTTTTGGTAAAATAAAATTTAATTTTCAAATTTAGTTTTGTCCAAAGGTTTGCGTTTAGTTCTTGAATCTGGCAAAGCACGCGATGCTTACTTTCCGAGCTCCAATCCACGTTTTAACGAGAAATACGTTCTAAACAATTTTTCAGTATGTAAATTAACTATAATATTTTTCTGTAACATTTATAATCGATATTAATGATATTCATTTCTTGTTTAATTTTTTTTTCAAAAAGCAAAGCTTGAAATCTGAAAAGCATAAATTTTCTTGTTTAAAACTGCCGAAGAGGACACACATTTCCGTCTCCTTTTAGTCATTTGTTTCCATATATAAATTGTCTATTTAATTAATTTGATAGCCCTCTAATTAATTAAAGATTTTGTTCCAGCATTATATATTTGTCCTAACACGATTTAAATATTACTATTCTCTCTCTCTTTCTGTTCATCAGAAGCAATTTATGTTTCGCTGGAAGGAGAGAAAAACTTGAAAGTTTAAAAATTAAAAAAATGATTGCTTTTTATAAACTTCATTCAGTATTCAGAGTTCACTGATCACAGAGTCAGCTGATAGTAGCAGATACAGCTAATTACGTTTTTCAGCTTCTACACTTATTTTAAATAAATAAATATGTAGAGTCATTAAATTATTTTGAAGCAGGAGATCTGAAAAGTGTGTAATGCCCTGACTGAAATTCGAACCTTGATTTCTGGAATACGCGTCGAGTGGGATTCCAGTTAGACTACAAAGGAATGCTGGAAGGCGGAAGAAAATATCTTACATACTCCCCCTTTTAAAAGGCGACTGAGGATTAGAGGATCCCTAGGGGACGAATTGTTATCCACCACCTTTCAGTTCGGGTGCCATTTGTAGAGTTCTCATTTTTTTTAAAAGCAGGAGATGTGAAAAATGTGTAGTGGATTCACCTGGATTCGAACCTAGACCTCTCGAGTACGCGTCAAGTGTGTTTCCAGTTACACCAAGAAAACATGCTACAAAGAGGGGGTTTATAACTGTTAAGCAATTAAAAAGTAAAACCAAAATAAACACTAATGTATGTGAGAAATTTAAAGGATTGTCAAAATTTTTGAAAAACCTTTTGGCGCTGCTAATTATTGTCAGATCGTTTCAAAACTTCTTCTTCTTCTCGGGGTGGTAATGAAATTAAAGTACACTTTAGCAAAAAATTGGAAAAATCAGTAATTTTGTCTATTGCAGATTAATAAATTCTCTTAAGGCGTGAGGAAAGGTAAATTTCTTATAAGATCCAAATTATTTGTTTTCATATGTTTCGTATCGGTAACACAATAACATCCGGCGCCCTCTTCATTAAACAATGCGGTATTTGCTAGAGGAGAGGGGAAATTTAACTTGACAAATTCCCATTTAAAATATATATTCTTATTCTTTTTTTTAAATTTTGATCTTTCTTTTTCTTTTTTATTCATTAATTCCATCAATTTTTTTTAGTCCAAAGGGGCTTTGTCCCTGAAGGACTATTGTTTTCGTTTTGCGATTTTGCGTTGAATCACTGTAAACAGCTGTATCACTTTTCAAATTGTTACCACCAAAAGATATTGCCCTGTATTATATTTAAAGAAATTAAAAAATGAAGAATCTGCATAAGTGTATATATATTTTGTAAGGTTTATCCTAATTTTATTAACAGTTAATTTAAGTTATGCAATTTTCCTATCTTCCTAGTTTCAGCTTACAATTTCCTACCAGAATGTAATTTTAGAAACGCAGTGAATCCAGATGAGTAAGAATATTATTTAACTCGATATTTTACCGAATTTGAGAGAGAGAGTTTGATTTCCTGACTAGCGCACGTTTGCCTTTTGGCTACGTCTCTCTTAGCTTAACTACGCTCGGCCATATTTTAGGCCTTGCTTGTCTTCGCTGATTTAATTAATATTTAGAGTCCATCTACTTAGAATCCTGATAACTTCGACTATATCTTTCAGTTAGCTTTAACTAAGCTTTACTTAACTAAGCTTCAATTTAACTAAGGTTTAGTTAAGCTTAGTTAAGTTTAATTTCATAATTACTTAAGTTCAAACCCAAGTGGAGGCTTTGTGTATACTCCGAGTTAGGAGTTGATTGTATTTATTCTGAGAAATAAAGGGGAATTAAGCCTTCTTAAGTCTTACGTGTTTGTTCACACACTTAGGCGATTATTCGCTTGCTAGTGTTTTGTGGGGTTCAAGGTTTTGAACATTGAATTAATTAAGTGAAACCCCTGAATTTCTCCAAATGTGGTAAAACAACGGTACCTAGAGCCATCCAGTTTTAAATAACGTACATTTCCACCCGGATATGCGCATCTGGAAGCCCAAATTTGGAAGTAGTTTTATTATCTATATCATATTTAATAAAACGTAAACGAATTTTTGATGAACAAACTCAAGGGTTTCAAAACGAGCAATGGCAACGTTGTATAGAAAAAACATTTTTATTTCCAGCGCATGAGACTATGTATCGGAAATTCTAAACATATACGCATTTAAAAATTATTTTGCGATATAGCTGTTGAAATGATTTTTATGGTTTAAGTGCGAAAAGCATGATATTTAATAAATAGAGGTAACCAAATGTTAAAAAAATCCCCTTTGGACGTAATTTAAAATCTGAAATATTTGCGAATAATTATTGCGAAGTGTTTTTTTTGTTCTCTATGAAACAGAAGCCTCAGTCCCTGCCCTTTTCAGTGTTGGATCAATCTACAAAAAGACAAGTTATGCTACATCTTGGTAGAGAGATGTAAAGGCTGTTAGCGCTGGAGGACGCATTAAAGTAGGCGAATGACTCTCAAAACCACTTGTTATGATGTTACTTCCCTACAGAGTGTATTTCTTCCACGTTTTATGATTTAAGGTCTTGATGTCTCTCATTTAGCTGTGAAATCTAAGGGAGGAAGCTCATAAAATTTTCAACAAATGTGGAAACATTTCATTTGTCCCCCATAGTGCTGAGCATAATATTGCGATATCGAGTTTACATTCTGTTTGATGTTACTGACGTGATGAAGCCAATTCAGATATCTAAATGTATAACACTCTTTACAGATTCATCAGTTAGACTGACTGAAGAGTTTCTTCGAACTCTTTGACTGACAGTCAGCATTTTCATTTTAGCGCGGAGATTTTCAGTTCATGGTCTCTTGCCAGTTCGAAAATTTGTTTAACGCCGTCTGAGTTCCCCGTTCCAGACCTTTTCTTCTCGTATCTGTGAGCAAGAAGCTGTCGACGAATGCTTGCAATTTGATATTTTCCATATTTTTAAAGTTTTCAATAGCTGTACACCTCAGAGAGAACACCCCAAGGGGTTGGACAGAGCGTCTCCCACCCCTTTGCCATATCACCAACCTCTCATAAGGATTTTGGCTCGCCGTGTATTTTGAGTGCACCCCTTGTGACACTATGCACTTATGGACATCCGAGCCACTACCGGTATTCGAACCCGAGCCTTTTGATATAGTAATCAGCGTCACTAAACATTATTCAGTCTGAGCGGTATCCTAGTTTCTGTTTGGTTTATGTAATTACGGCAAATCCTCAAGAGCTATCTGCCTAATCGGAGGGATGCCTTCGTGGAGGATTTCGTGAGGTAAACTGTCTCGTATAGACATTACAAACGAGAAAAACCACGAAAATGTTTATGCAGCCAGCTTTGATATTCGAATCTCGTACCGAACTACCAGTGTTCAGCGACTTTACAGCTCGGCCGCTGGGGGGGGGGCATTCTAAATAGGAGGAGGCCTACTGTTAACGCATCCCTGCTATTCGAATACCTAATTGTGCATTCAAATGACCTAGTCTGGCGATCTCAAACTGGTGCCCTCAGACCACATGTGGCACTCCAAGAAATTTTCTGCGTTCCACAAAGCTTTTCCTGCAAGGTAACTAGTATTAGCGTGATATTAAATATTATGGCATGAATTTTTTAAAAAAATGTTTTAATATTTTAACGATTTTGAGTCCAATCTTATATTTTTTATTGCCATTAATCACGAAAGCGACAAATGACCCAAAAAATCAACTACTGGAATTAATTCATTTACACTGTAATGTAACTTTTATCTAAAAACTTCATAATACAGATTTTATTAACCTTTCTTCTCACTCGTCAAAAGATAGATAACTTAAAGAGTTAGGTTATTCAATTACAGCAAAGCACACGAGGACTATCTGCCTAAAGGGAGGGATGCCTTCGTGGAGGACTATCTGAGGGAAACTGGCTCGTATACACGTTACACATGGGGAAAACCATGAATGCAGCCTGCACGTTAGCGGAATTCGAACCTCGGACCGAACTACCAGGGTTCAGCGTCTTTACCGCTCGGCCGCTGGTGGGCCTAAATAATAACTTAAAGAAGAATTTTTGCAATAAGGATGATCGCTTTGTTTGGGAACACATTTACATCAGAGTAGTTTTTCCCTCGCAATCGAAACCTAATAAGTCTAAAAAAAAAGAAAAAAAAAAAAAAAACAGTCTGACAGATGAACTTCTACCCTTCGTGATAAAGGTAGTAAATTTTAGTAATTTTTCTCTAAGGTTACGAACTTTATTAAGATCGAAACTCTATGAAATGGTTTAGCTGCTAGTTGTTGTAAGAAATAAAGAAGTTTAGAATTACTTTCATACCAATATTATGCATTTATCTCTAAGCGTAAAGGAGTTATTTAATAAATGAAAGAAAGCTAATAGGTTGTCATAATTTATTCTAAAGTTTTGTCCCAGTTGGAAAGTGTTGGTAATTTGTTTAGTTCAAGTAAGATCTTTAATGGTTAATTCAACACATTAGGATTATTCGAAATAGATATCAATCCGAAAATTTAACATTTTGCTCTCAATACGTTTTAATTACAAAGTGTAAACAACAGAAATTTCTTGCAAATACCAACCTCTAGAGCACTGATTCTCAACCTTTATTTTGTAGCTGCACACTTAACGATTTCAAAATTTAGCTGCACGCAAAGGAAAAGATAAGTTTAAAAGTTGATTACTTACCTATAACATACTGTGTAAAGAAGTTCATGATAATACTTAATGTAAAATAATATAATTTGTACTACAAAAAATCAGCAGGACGCTTATTAAGGGATTCATTACAAGTTATAAGGTATTTCTCCCTCCTTCTTCTCAAGCCTTCGTGGTGTAATGGTCAGCTCCTTCGAATCATAACCGAGAGGTCCGTGGTTCGATTCCCGGCGAAGTCCTTGCTCATTTTTCATGTGTCCTGCTTCGAAATAACCTAATGTCTCTACACTGGCGCCGGAACTAAAAAAAAGGTGGTGAATGATGATTCTCCACCACCGAGATTTGGCGATTGGATCCCCCAGTGGCCTTATAAAAGGGGGAGTATATAAGGTATTTCTCCCGCTTTCTTCGTATGCCTTCGTGGTGTAGTGCTCAGCACGCTCGACGCGTAACTGAGAAGTCCGTGGTTCAATTCCCGGCTAGAGCATTGCTCATTTTTCATATCTCCTGTTTCTAAATAACCTAATGACTATAAAGTTAACACTAAGAATACTTTTAAGGAGAAATTTGAGCTTGATGTTTTCTGGTAACTTCATTTATATTTGGTTTATAAAAATGACAATGCTACTCTCATATCGTCTTCTACATTTCACAGCCTCGATCGTTTATTCCTTTTTATGTTGGCTAATACTGAAAATCCGAATTCACACCAATGACACGTAGAAAATTATAATAATATTTTTAGAGGTTTTTTTGGCCATCGTGTGATAATCGCATCTGATCTTCATCTAAAATGAATTAATCGATTCTTCCGAATATTTTAAAATTAAATCTCGAATATTAGAAAGCGAAATTACTTCTTCCTCTTCATTCAAAGTTAATTCATACAGAATTATTCGTTATCACAAATGAATTGCGAACCCCATCAAATTTTTTTATATCTAAATTTGGGAAATAATGAATAATTCTCTCCGCTAAATGTTGTAAAACGGTCAATAACTATTTTAGGAATAGTTTTGTGGCGTTTTACTGATTTAATTCTAAAGTTCTAACTTAGAACCCCACGAACACCAACAAGCAAATAATCGCTTAAGTGTGTGAACAAATCACGTAAGACTGAAGAAGGGTTCACAACTCTTTATTTTTCAGAATATTTACAATCAGTTCCTACTTGGAACTTTACACAAAGCCTACACTCGGGCTTGAACTTAAATAATAATAAATTTAAATTAAACTAAACTAGCTTAATTAAGCTATCTGAAAAGTATAGGCAAATCTATCAGAAATCTAACTAGTTGGCCCCTAAGTATTAATTAAATCGGCGAAGCCAAGCAAGGGCCTAAGGTATGGCCGAGCGTAGCAACTAAGAGAGAAATTAGCCAAAGGCAAACGCACGCTAGTTAGGGAATCAGACTCTCTCTTTCGAAGTCGGTGAAACATTTACTTAAATAGTACTCCTTCTCACTTGCATTTACTGTGTTTGTGAATTTACATCCTGGCAGGAAATTGTAAGGTGAAATTAGAATAAGATAGGAAAGATACAAAACTTAAAATAACTGTTAATAAACTTAGGATAAACATTACAGTTTTAGAAAATCTTTTGGTATCCTTGAATATATGAATTTATTTTATTAAAAATAACAAAAATGTCTGATAAGTAAGCTAGTCTCCCATCTGCACCAATCAGAACTTCTCAATTTAAATTACATACTGAGCACGCGCAAAGAATGCTCCGAAATGCGTTCTTCTCCAGAGCACGAAAATCGGCTTGGATACCATAATTGGCGCCTTATTAATTTCTTAAAAACCTAGTTTCGACAAATCTCATGTGTACCATATACTAGGATTAAACCCATTATAATTTTTACGGTATACATTTCTAAAATTTGGCGGCACACAAAAGTGCCGCGGTGCAGTGGTTGAGAATCACTGTCTAGAGATGCAGAGTAAAAACATAAACCTATTTTTTTCCTTCGTTTGTATTACTGTTTATGTTGTTTTGATATATATTTAGTAAATGAAATTTCAAATTTAGTTTACAGATTAAAGAAAAATAAATATTTTTTTTTAATAAAAGATTTTCATTTTGGTTTAAAAGTCAGCCCATAGGCCCGCTTTCGAATTCTGCATTGGGTTCCATGTAGCTTGAATCTGAGACTCCCGACTTAAGGGGACTTGGTACCATTCGAACGATATTTTTTAATTTAAGAATTTTCATCTATTTTCTATATATAATATTAAGTGGTTTTACAAGACAAAATGATTTTAAGCTGAAAAAAAATTGTGCTAGTAATTTTTTTAAATTAAAATTTTTTGAAGAAAAATTTATAAATTAAAAATTCTTTCTTCTCGCACAATTTTCAATGTTTTTGCCCAAAAAGTTTTTATTGCATATGTTAGAGTGTTCTTAATAACTTTAAGGATCGGTTTTGCGATTAACGAATTAGTTTCCAAGAAAAAAATAAAAAGCACATTTTTATGTAAAAACTTTAAAAAAAAGATGATCTCAATCGTATTTTCATTTCCAGTAATTTTTCTTTTCAATATTTTGCAAAACGCATCCTCATTTCTATTAAAAATATAACTTTAAATAAGCAGTAAAAATATTAAGCAATTTAGTCCATATCTGTAGAAGTTTTAGGACTTTAAGTAAAAAAATATACTGAAAACATGAAAACTGAGAAAACGCAGTTTAAAGAACGTAAACTGTCTAAATGGTCATTAAATCATTTCAAATTACTTAAAAATTTTATTACTATATTTCAATACACATATATATATATACAAAATAAAACCTAGTAATGTTTTATTGGTTTATATAAACATAAATTACAAGCTTTTGTTTATAACCTCATCTGGCTAGAAATATTGCAAAAAAATACTAAAATACAAGTAGAATTTTAATTTACCTGTTTTTGTTCTTTAATACACGTTTAAAACAATTTCAATACATGAATTTATTAAAATACATATTCTAAAACACTTATAATCAATGCTAATAATATTAATTTGTCGTTTCAGTCATTTTTTCAAAAAACAAAATATGCAATTTTAACAATCATAAAACATTGTATTTAAAACCACTCAGCAGTATATGTGATTTCTTTTCTTCTTTTAGCCATTTCTCCTCGCATATAAATTGCATTTAAAAATAATTTAGGTGTATTTTAATTAATTAAAGAGTTTAATGTTTGTTCAAGCACTGTTTTAATAATGCTACAGTCAGGAACTTGATCACTTTCATTGCACCACTTCTTTCTGTTCGAGTCTTATCACAAATAATTTCACGTTTTGAAGAAGGATAGCGAAGTTGACTGATAATACACATAGAAATATTTGCTGAGCTCAATATATATAACCTTGTCATTTTAAAGGTGGGGAAATGTTTTTCCCAGCTGCACGTTGTATTTAAATAAATCAGTTTATAAACATAAACAGAGGGTACTGATAATTGAAGTCATATTTAATTGCACTCGTTTTCATTTACACTGATTTCTAATGACTTAAATGAAAAAAATTAAGAAGTTTAAAAGAATAAAAACTGAGGGGGTGGGGCATTTAAAGGGCTGTCAAAATGTTTAAAAGCATTTTATACCATTTATTACCGTCAGATCATTTCAAAATTTCTCTTCAGTGTAGTAACGGTATTAAGGTATTTTTCTTGCAAAAAATTGAAAAATCGGTAATTTTTGAGTACCGAGTCCTCAAGTGTTTTTGATGAAGTAACGAATATGCGCCTATGCGCCGAATAAAATGTTTCGGCGTTTGCTTTCAATAGAAGCAATCCTTTAGAAATTTGCAAATTATTCATTTCAAACCGTTTTAAAATCGATACCACCCTCTGTATTAATAAATATGTGTGAGGCGCTTTGTATTAATAAATGTTTGTGAGCTTTGAGAATCGACTTGTCACCATGAAAATATGAAAATAAAAGACAATATAGAAAATTATGTGAAACGCGATATTCAAAGCCTTTTAAGCCTAAACGGACAGTATTACACTGTATCTTTCATATTCTATTCAGGATCCATTTAGAACATATTTTAATTGCAAATATGGTTGTACCAATAGCAGCCGAGCATTCGAACAATGCCCTTATCGCCACTTGAAATTAGAAACATTTAAATAAACAAATGTATAAATTATGTTATCAGTTAACTGTTAAACAATTCAAATATTTAGGACATACGATTTTCGGTGACAGTACGTCTTGTTAACGTACCAAAGGATTTCGATTGTGTGATTTAGGGACGCAGAGATTTTATCAAATTTATAAATTGAAAAGTTTGATTACATTTCATGTGATTACAATTAAAATTATTGGCACATTTATTTCACAATAAACTGTACAATAAATGATGCATAGCTGTTTCTATTATTGAATAAAACATTTAAGAGAAATAAGAATCTTAAAATTTTCATTTATTGGTTAAGAGTTGTAGAGACATTAGGTTATTACGAAGCAGGAGACATGAAAAATGAGCAACGCCTTCGCCGGGAATCGAACCACGGACCTCTCGGTTACGCGTCGAGCATGCAGACCACTACACTACGAAGGCGCGGGAGAAATACCTTATAGAGTGTTTAGTAAGAATACACTTAAAAAAATTCTAAAAGCTTTCAGGCTTTATATTACGCCCAAAAGGGCGTTTCTTTCATTTACAGACGCATACACGTTTCGAGAGCATTTGGGCTAGTGTCCCTTTGGGCTAAATATTTTTAAAAAGGCAAATCTTTAGAATTTCCGACAGATAGTCTAGCACGATGGAGATAAAACTGTTTTTTCCCTACACTGCTGCCATTGCTCACATAGAAATCATTGAGTTTTTTAATCGAAGATTCGTTTAAAGTTTTACAGATGTGAAATAGATAATAAAACAAACAAACTCCAAATCTCAAATTCCGTCTTCCGGCTGCCCATATTCGGGTGGAAGACTACGTTACTCAAAATTAGATGGCTCTAGGTACCGTTGTTTTATCACATTTGGAGAAATATACATACATACATTAGTGCTTCATTATTTAATTTCTTCAACTGTAATACAGGGTGATAGTATTCGGCGGCAACAATTTGAGAAGTGTTTCAACGCTTTTAGTGATTCGAAGCAAAATGGCGTTTCAAAACTAATAGCCCTTCGGTTAAGTCCCCCTTAAAAAAGCTGCTCAATAGGTATATAAGGGAATCAGTAAAAATAGTGATTGTGTTCCATTTTGGTTACTAAAGTAAATGCCTAGAAAAATAATTGTTTATTGCAGAACATACTTGAACAGCTAATTTTATAGTTGGGAAAATAAATAAGTAATTGGTTAAATATATTACTGTGTGTTAAATACTGAACACGTTTAAATTCTTGAAGATTATGACCACTTTTATTTACAATATATTAGAAGCATATATTTGAGATTCCAGAAATACATTAAAAGTATGCTCTTCTATCTAAATATCGAAAATCTTCGAAAAAATATGCATGATACTTTGATTATTATACATTGGTTATCATAAACTAAGGAAAAATCACGATTACTGAAAAAGTTACATGTAGAATTTTATGAAACTTACCTACAATATACAACACATAGTAAGGTATCAAATAACATAAAAAGAAATTACCAAACAATTCTAGTAGTATAGAAATTAGCACATGAATAAAATGAACAAATCGAAGGCGCCAGTTTGCTATAAGAAAGGTACCTTCAGTATGGAATAGGATCGCCTCTAGAAGCAATACAGCACATACAGCGATGTGTGATGCTTTCAATTATGCGGTCTATCAGTTCCATAGGAAGCGAGAGCCATTGCTCTTGCAAAGCAGTTACAAGCATGGCGAGGGTCTGAGGGGGCGGATTGAGAGCAGCTAGGCGTCTCCCTAAAGCATCCCAAACGTGCTCGATAGAATTCAAGTCCAGGGATCGAGCTGGCCACTCCATGCGCATAATTGTTTCATGTTGAACATAATCATCTACGATGCGAGCCCTGTATGGTCTTGCGTTGTCGTCCTGTAACAGGAAAGGGTCATCTATTGCCCCAGCATGTGGGCGCACAAAAGCATTAAGAATGTCATCTCTATAAACCTGAGCATTCACGGTTTGCCTTGGAAAGACATGGAGGTCTGTGCTTCCACCCAACGAGATGCCACCCCAAACACAGGCATTGCCTTTTCCGCATGCAGCTCTTTCACGGATGATAACGGGTTCCAGGTTCTCTCCATATCAAATAACGCCTACTATCGCTTTATAGATTAAACCTGAACTCATCTGTAAAGAGAACAGCCCGCCATTGATCAGGCGTCCAGTGGACAAGTTGTCGTGCCCACTGCAAACGGTCCCTTCCATTGCGTGACGTGAGCCGCACTCAAATGGCTGGTCGCCTCGCATACAGACCACCTTCGTGATGCCGAATCTGTGGTTTGAAATTGCCTCCGAAGTCTATGGACCACAGAAGGACTCACATTTAGCCATCTGGTCATTTCTGTTTGACTTTGTCATGCCTGTGGTCTCCCAATGTCTCTCCATCATAGTTCTGCAGGCAAATGTCTGGAGGTCATTGTTACGAATTGGCTATCTCAGATTTCTGATGTTACTATCACAGTGAAATATGTGGACTTGCTCTCAAACATGGAGTTTTATGCTCCTCGGAGATGTCTTATTCCGAGTGCAGCGCCACTAATTTGCATATTGCAGTTTTACTCAGCTGCTCTTACTTGGCAACATATTCAAATTTTACACGGTTTGGCTTATTTTTGAGGGAGTTATCGCTATTTTTGTGATTTTTTTCTAAATTTATAATAACTAGTGTATATGCTATAATGTCCCTGGTGTTGTGAGAAGTACTGCAAAGAGTTGCAGTTTTTTAACAGTCCAATCTCTTTCGCTTAAAATCACATTCAATGAAAAAAATAAATCATGCACGATTTCGTATGAATTTATTTTTAAGAGAGAATATAAATGGTTATAATGATTTGAAAAAGAATAGATTTAAATTTTAAAAAAGAGCAAATGGAAATTTTTGTACGAAACTTCGTTTAATATGTAGTTCCAGATATAACGCCGAAATTCCTTAAAGTCTGTTTACAAATATGGTTTCAGAAAGCATTTCTATATTTAGTTTCTGTATTTAGTGAAAAAGACGATGCAAAAAAAGGGAATTTTTTCTGCAAAACGGCTTCTGCATATGCACTTCTAAAATGGATGGAGCTGAAGGATTTTAAAATAGTTTAGAGAGAAATGCAAAGTTAGATCGCTAAATGCTCATTTGGATTGTCTATTCTGGACGTTGCAATGAAGAAATTTGTCCTCCAAACTGAATTTAGGAAGTTTAAAGAATCAAGAAAAGGTATGATGAAGTGATTTTATCATGACTTCTTCTTCTAGATGATTTCGCAAACATGACTGGAGTCCTGAGTAGGAACAGGGAGCTTAATAAAAGCTATGTTCGTGCGTGTGTAGAAGATACAACAAAGGTAAGGAGGGTTCAAATTACCTTTTATTTGCTTATCGATTTTACAGACGTTCCCGAATTTCGGGATACAAAGACCAACCACTTGTGGTCTGAACGTAAAAGAATATAAGACTACTAACTAACTAACTAGAATTTAAATAAGAGCTAACTTTTAATATTTTACACCGATGACTAGCACTAAGACTGGCTTTTTGAATTACTACGTCTCTAGTACGCAAACTGCGGAAAACTACAATACGTCTTTAACTTTCGAGAGGATTAAAACCTCTGGCCTTAAAGGCGGACAGTAACTGATGGCAGGCTCGCGTGAAGACTCGTAGCAAGAGGGCTCTCTCTCCTTCCTTCTACTCTTGGCAAAAAGCCGCAACTTAAATACTTAAGCGTTAGCAAGTACAATTTGCATAAACATATTCACGCATTCATTCTGGCCGGATGTGGAAAATAAGTGATGATAGTAAAGTTTTAAAATAAAATAAACGTTAGTGAACTTAAAATCCTTACATTTTTAACTATTTATATTAACGTACATCAATGAATTCTACTGAGCTTTTAAGTTTATTTCAAAACGAAAAAAAAAATCGTATTTTGGAGTAATCGTATTATTAACTAAAAACTGTTCTTAATAATCGCAATAATCGTATTATTAACTAAAAACTGTTGAGTCATGAAAATGTGCACAAATAACTAAGAGTTATGTTGACAAAAAACAGAGGTTGACAATGAAGTTATTCAAATTAATTTACATGGTGTTCTAGAAAATGTAGCTGAAAACCGTGCATTACATGTATACACATAAGTGATCAAAAATAGAAAGTTGAAATCCTGCGCCTTGGCTGCAAAGATTCAATTAATAATAAAAAAAATGAAATGAATATTATAAGATATTTCTCCCGCCTTCTTAGCATGCCTTCGTGGTGTAGTGGTCAGCACGCACGGCGCGTATTCCAGAGTTCCGTGGTTCGAGTCCCGGGGAGGACATTGCTCATTTTTCACGTCCCCAGCATCGTAATAACCCATGGAGGGAGGAAGGAGGAGAGGCCTCTAACTGGTTTTCCCCATACACTGATTTGAAGCACTGGCGACCCGTGCATAGTGACCAAAATATTCAGTTATTTACCATTAAGATCAATGGGTTTTGACACGATCGGATGTAAATATTTCGTATTTACGTTGCAAATATACATATAAATGTATATATTTTCTTTTTCTACAATAGTTCAGAGTCTAAGTATCTGAAAAGCATGCATTTTTAAACAACATTTTATTCTGAACGAAATTAAATGCTATACTTTTCACAGAGCAGTTTGCTGAGAACGGTTTAATTTGAAGGAAATATTTTCGCGAGTTTTCGTTAATAACATTAGAAAAACATTTCAAGGTAATTCGATTTTATTCGGTTAAAAATTAAGATCAAAGTTTACTGTATTATTAATACTAAAATTGTGCATTATTTCTTTTCTATATATAGAGCTTCTTCCTAAAATACTTTTTCAAATATGACATGATTTTTTAGCTTCGGAGGCATTTTGAAATCGAAAAATTTAAGTCAATTTATAATTAACGCTCTATTTGGTCCATTTCAAATTACAACACCTTTTATTTTAGTAGTGAAATATAATAAATAGTACTTAACTTTCTCTGAATATTTCTGAGAGAGAATAAAAAAAGGATTTTTTTAAATTTAAAACTTGTAACTGATTTATTATAAAACGTAAGGGAATAATTCTTTTAATTATACTTATCAGTTTTTTTACCCTTAAATTCAACAATACATATTCTAAAATTCTTCTTTACTACTTCCTTTAAGTATCGCATAGAATTTGCTGTACAATACCTTTTAACAGATTGCTTTCCGGTACGAACAATTCTTGCTTAAATAGCTTTATAAACGTATTTGTCATCAGGATTTCATTTTATGTTTACAATTCAATGTTAAGGTTATTACATATTTAGATAATATTTATAATCATTATAAATTTAGAAACATTTAATAATTAGATTTCGTCATACTAACTTTCACAGGGGCTTATGAATGAATAAATCCTCCATTTCAAACATATTTATAAATAATTTAATAAATATTTACATATTTTTTAAAGGCAGATATATGTTTTTTGACAGCATATACATAAATACCCATACAAATTTCACGTTTTTTTCATTTTCGGCATGTACAAATCTTTAATTTCTGTGCATTCACTATATTTTTCGAGTAAAGTAATTTAAAATAATTTAGCACATACCAGAAATTTTTACGTGAGCATGAAGAAACGAGCGTGAACCTAGAATTTCCGAGAAAAAAAGACTTGCGTGGGAAACATTTAACAATCTGGAATCATTAAGAGGACCATTCATGATCGGACGGACCTCCTTTGACAGGATACATAAATGTTTTCACCTCCGTCGGTTACCCTACTTTCAAATTCTTAATAAGCTATCTTGATGATGTAGCACGTTCACATGGTCACATCATCTTGACCGCACATGGTACTTCCGCCGGATTCGCAAATGTATCCGTCTTCTGTTCCATACATTTGTGTAAAACTGTACATAATTTTACACAAATGTGTGTTTACAAATCAAGGAAAAATTAACTTATTGGCATATCTGGGTGCATATTTATTTATTTTGACGAGGATTGAAGCATTTGGTGGTAATTTTATTTTTTAATTAACCAAAATAAGTAATTAACCCAAATAAGTAAAAAGTGTAAACCCAGAGTGATTATTTTTCATTTATATAAAAATAAAATGATGAGTTTAAAATGAGCAACTATAAAAATTAATTTTTTTTTAAAGTACATTAATATATGGATGACAAAATTTGTATTTTATTTAAAACATTTTAGAGTTTGGAACATAAAATAAAAGTTGCGAATACTCTATCAAGGGTATCGAAAGACATATACAATTTTAAAGGTAATTTTTGTTCTTTAAGCATAACAACTAAAATTTGGTAAAATCTATATTTTTGTAGTTCAACAGCTTAGAATTTTATAAAACAAATTCATAATCAAAATCGTTGTTGATAGTTATCGAAAAATAACCAAGATGTGATTTTTGCGTAAATGTCACTAAATTATAGAAACTGCTATTATCCATCACACAATGGATGTTTCTTTTATGCGGAAGTGTCCCGTTTTTCGATTTGTATGGAATTGTGGTGTGTCGAAACACTATCAGAGCGCCGTGAAGAGAGCTTCTGAATGTAAACAAAAAAACACCCTATCTGGAGACGGAAGCCTTTAAGCAATGCTTCACTCTCAGTGCAGGCTTTGCCCCTCCTTCCTTTCTTACCTCCATGTCTCAATACTATAACCTAATGTCTCAATACTATAACTTCTATTTCTAGTGCAATTACCCCAAGAATTACGAATTTGAATGATAGCTGTTGTTGTTGACTATTGCTCACTTGTCTTACCTATAGTCAGCAGAAGCCCAAGAAATTCCTTTTGGCAAAGAGTGCAAGATACGCCTGCTGTTGGCAACAACCTTGAGCACCTTACAGGTGAGAGTGAAATTTAGCTGAGTTTAACCCCCCAATTTTGATGGAGAGCACCGGGCGACGGGTTCGAGGGTGTCCTTTCCCTACCACAACCTCTCGAGATGACTTTAAGCTCGCCGCGTATTTAGAGTGCCCTCATGCCGCGCGGACATTATACATTCACAAACATCCATACCTTCTCCGGGACTCGTAGCTGGCCTTTAGGCACTGCAGTCAGCGATGCTAACGACTATACCGATTGGGCGGTATTTCAGTGAGTAGTCAGCAGTTACTCTAATCAAATGTGCTGTAGAGACATTAGGCATTTTTGGAAGCATCAGACATGAAAAATGAACAACGCCTTCGCCGGGAATCGAACCACGGACCTCTCGGTTATGCGTCGAGTATGCAGACCACTACACCACGAAGGCATGCGAAGAAGGCGGAAGAAATACCTTACAGTGCAACTTAAGCACCAATTCCAAAAAAAGCTCAAAATGGAATATATTTTTAAAAAGCAATAGCTAGTCATAGCAGCTGTAAAACAAATACAATTTAAATGTAATGCAATCGCAAAATACAATTTAAACAAACACGTATGCATGTGTGTATGTATTTATAGATATAGCAAGAACGAAGTAGAAATATATCTAAGGCAGTTTTGAAGAAGACATTTTTTACTTTTCTCATTTATTCTTCTTGCTAGATAACATATCTTAAGAATTTTCGGAACGTACTGTGTAATGTTACACTTCTCTGTACCTTGAATGATTACTTCAAGACAATTCAAGAAGCGAGCTTTCTAGAATTGAATGCTTCAGCGAGAACAATCAATGCGTTAGAATGAACTTTCTGCCAAAGAGCGACAAATAAGTGGACGAGAAAGTCACTTGTCACTTGTCCCAGATTCCAGCTCTTCTTCAAAAGCCAATCTCCTGTCATCCCCCCAGGCAATCATCGGCAGATGTCCTTCTTTGATTCCACCCGTAGATTGGACCTGTGTCGTTATGTACTCTTTCACTTCTGCGCCGAAAGGGACACTGGTAAAATATATCTATATATATATATATATCAATCTATCCATCTTTCTATACGTCTCTTTCTCTCTCTTTCTGCCTCTATATGCTTATGTGGAGAGCGCAACTTTAGGAGAAATAGGATCTTATTCCAATCTTTATTGGAAATGGAAGCGTCGAAAGCACACGAAAAGACGCTTGTAATAGAGTGTTTGGGTGCATAAAGAGAATTTCGGTTTTCGATTTCAAGTTAGGAAAAGGCTGTCATTATTTACCCCATATTTCTTAAATGTTTTGAGGCACGCGATTCGCATTTATTGTCTTCTCTTTATTTTCGACAATTTTAAATAATTTGTCATATATATGTATTATACTCGAATGCCGTTAGGAAAAGAAAGCTTCCAACTTTGGTATAAAGTTTGTAAAGCATTAGGGTGTTTTTTTTTTTTTTTTAAACAGGAGCGATGAAAAATGAGCAATGCCCTCGCCGGGACTCGAGATACGGACCTCTCGAATACGCACCGAATTTGTTGACCATTACACCACGAAGGCATGCTAAGAAGGCGGGAGAGATACCTTATAAGTTAATGGAATTTAAACATCGGTGTATAAGTCATACAATATAAAATCTATTCATAACTGTTTTAAATGAAATAAAAGTTTAAAGTATACATATTCATCAATTAATTGCTAGTGTAAATAATATTATTTTGCCCGTGCATCAGAAAAGCTCTTTTTAAAAGCTCTTTTTTTTCTCTAAAAAATATTTTATTTAACGGCGTTAATAAATATGCTCTGGTATTTTGTCAGCCATCTTATTCGATGACTGCCATATATTTGTTCCCTACAAATAGGCTATTTTTGTTGCACAATGTTGATTTCCATTTATTTCCTTTTTATTTCCTTGTACGAAATAAAGGAAGTATTGTAATCGAAAATAATTTCAGTTATCCCATTTCAACGAAAATTTCCATATTGACCGCTCTCGAGACCATTTGAATGATGTTTTCTGCGTAATATCTGCACGTACGGGCAGAATAAAAGGCTGTTTTTGAAAAAAATAAAAATCTGAAAGTTTTTAGATTTTACATTACACCCAAAGAGGCGTTTTTTTAACGTTTGCTATGTTACCTTTATTTATTAAACACCATGTTAATTATAAAATTCAATTTAACAGCAATATCGCAAAATAATTTTAAAATGAGTATATCTATATATTTTAAAATGAGCATAATGATTTTAAAATGAGCTAAATTGTAGAGTTCTACTGTCTATCTCTTCTGTGAAATCTGAAAAATAGTGACTGCACAGAAGAAGAGTTAAAGTACCCTTTATTACACTCTTTAACTTATTTACAATTCGTCAATTCGACGCTAACATACTATGCCTCTTCTTGGGCGGTCACTGAAACAGTAGAATCAAAACTTAAGAATTCAAGATATTAACATGTACTAGAATTAAACTACAGGGCTCATACAATTCTGTATTCTACAGATCGTAGAGGAGTCTAATGGCAGCAAGATAATAGCTGTTAAGCCACGTCTAACCAGCAATAAATCTAAGCCGAAGCTTGCGTTACAAATACGCACAGAGTTTTCCCAGACTCTCTAACTTTCCCTTCTAGAACTCGATATTTAAACTTTTCCTCCCATTGGTAGAGTTTGCATTCCTTAGGGCGATACCAAATTTAAATATTCTGGCACTGACAGTTAAGAATGTAGGCTTATAGGAAAAAGCTTCAAATTAAATTTAACTGGTTATTTAAAATATATATAAATCCCTACAAAATATTTACTCTAAACAGTCCAACATCCATTTTGGTTAAATTAAGATCAAAGGATAAATGAATTAAACTCAAACTAAAATGTAATGAATCAAATAAATAAAAACTTTCTTTCAACCTGTAGTCAGATACGTATATAAAAGGCTAAATAAGAAATAATATCCACAAATTTTTCGTGCTTAGTTTTGTATTGGACGTAGAGTGCCAACCAAAAGAATAAAAATTTAAAACATTTTTAACTGCGATTGCTCTTTTTTTTTATATGTCTTGAATTTCTTACTACAAGCGAAAGATAAATTCAATAGCAAAAAGGCACATTGATTATGATAAAAGAAATGTGTTCTTTTTACCATGGTCCGAATGCAAAAAAGGAACTTGAATGTATAGACGTGTTTAACACAATGTATGACGGCACATTTGGCATGAATACGTAGAAGAGTTTAGGAAACAAATCGTACTCAGGATTTCGACTGGGAAGCAAGTGGCCCCCAAACTGAAAACTTACCTCAAAGCGGATACGACGATAAATAAGATGATTTCTAGGTAGGTGTTCCGAGAGAAATTGACGCCTGCGATTTGAGCAAAACGCTGAGATCTAGAGGGTATCGCAGTCTCCCGAAAACGCATGACACTTATGTTACGGCAAACACTGCTGATATACATTAAAAAGTGAAATTCAAGAACATCCCATACATAATACAGATTATTCCATACATAGCACACATTTGGCCTCATTAGATCTTTATCTGTTTTGATCATAAGGCTGTTTTAAGAAATCGCCGATTCTCTTTAAATACATATGTACAAGATATGAAACCTGTATGATCCTGCAATCAACTGAGATGTTTTTATATGAAAGACTGTTCAAGTTTTCAGAAACCTGAAAACAAATAAAATGTATTGCTGAAGGATTATACTGAAACGTAAAATAAAGTTATATTCTCTCCCGTCGTTCTCGTACATGACTTACAAATTAGCTTCTGATTTACCCTTATGTACACTGACGACCCAAAACATCACGACCATTCCCATATTTTTCAATGAACCCGTCTGGATGTCGTAAAGAATGCATGATTAAGCGCGAATGGCATTTAACTGCTGCTGGAGAAGATAAGGAATCGTTTATGAAGTTAATTTTGTGGGGAGTGGGAAAGATTGCTGATCTAAGCGAATTGGATGGAGGGCAGATTGTAATGTCCCGAAGACTCGGAACGAGTATTTCCGAAACTGCACGACAGGTAGAGTTTTCACGATGTGTCATTGTTAGTACTTAGTTCTTAGTTCGATGTTAGTTCTTAGTTTGATTAGTTAATACTTAGTTCGATGGTGAAACGAGCAGTAGACACCAAGGTGTTGCACCTCCACGCATCACTAAAGGAAAAGGTCGTTAGAGACTGTCCCCCTTTTTACAGCAAATTCGGCGCCAGACAATGCCTCAGCTCACAGCCCAATACAATGCAGGTCCAAGTGCAAGTGTTTCGGAACGCACAGTTTGGCGGGCACTGTTGGATATGGTACATCGCAGCAGATGTCTACTCGTGTGTCTCTGTTGACCAAGCGTCATTTTAAGCTACGCCTACAGCGGGACTGGGAACGTAGAGACTGGACAATGGATAAATGGAAGTCGGATGAATCACGATTTCTCATTCATCACGTCTATGGTCGTATGAGGGTACGCCATCTTCCTAGACGAACAGTTGCTTCCCCCCCCGTATAGCAGGGGTAATACACGGGCTGTTTGTGGCGCTATTATGCTTTGTGGGACGTTTTCATGGGCGGATCTGGGACTGTTAACAGTGGTAGAATAGACCATGAAAAGCTGCAAACTAACCGGGCATAAGTTGCACCTTTACATGGCGTCTTTCTTCCCAACTGGAAATGGAATCTTCCAGCAGCATAATGCCTCATGTCACAAGGCTCGAATTGTGTTGGAGTGGTTCGGAGAGCATAAGGATGAATTCCAATTCATGCCCTGCCCACCTAACTCGCCGGATCTTAACCAGATAGAACACATTTGGAATGTAACGTAGCGGCAGCTCGGAGTTCAAACACCATCATGTCGGAATGCCTCGACTTCGCGTGACCGCTGCTTGGACATTTGGTACAATCTGTCTCCAGTCATCTACCAAGAACTTGTAGTATCTGTATCAAGGCGAGTTCCAGCTTTTCTCCAGACCAAAGGTCGTGCAACGCGTTGTTGAGTAGGTGATAATAATTTTTTGGCTCTTCAATGTATATAAAATATGCTTACATATTTACAGAAGAACACAATGATTATTTCAAAATGCGTGCATTTATATAGAATGTGAAAAGGCAGAGAAGGAATTTTTGAGCTATGTTTAGGAAGGAATCTAATCGAATAGCGATATTTCGTTAGCGTTTAATGAAGCCTTGTCAAAACAATTGACTGCTTCTTTACGTTACGTTACCTACAGTACATCATTCCCACACCTTTGTAAGTGTTGTCACCGAGTGAAATATAAGCCCATTATTTTACACGTGATATTATTATTAGTCAGTTATTAGTTATTTATTGTTTATTAGTCATTTATTTATTAGTCAGTTGTTAGTTAGAATTATTAGTATTTTCATTCAGTAAAACTTAAGGTGTTTAATGAATTTTTCAAATTTCAATTCCGAATTACGCGCAGTTACAGCAATAGGCGCAACTCTTAATTAAATTAAATAATTACTTTTTATAATACATATAACTGATAAAAATTAAAATATGTTGCAAGTTATTATAACTACTAAATGATACTTTTGAACGGCATATATTATGCACCTGGTGTGGAAAGTTTTTCATCCCCCCCTTATTCTTTTATTTTTCTTCTTAAGCCAACAAAAGAAAGAAAGTAACTAATCCTTCATATTTGAGTTCGTAATAATGAAAATGTGTAAGCATAACGGCAGAACTTTGTAGTGGTGAGATTATTAACATTATGCTAACGCAGTATCGAGGCAAATTATATGTAAGAGAAAAGAACTAAGAAACACAGTTTCCTTTTATATATTAAAGTTCTTGAGGCTTAAACTAGAAAGAATGGGAAATCTGTTTATTTTCGAGAAGAATTCATGTAAGCTCATCATATTGTTGTGCTTTTGTACTCGATTCTTGTTTCTTCTGAGGTGAAACTAACTTACTTCCTTACACAATGTCTCATTAAGACTTAAACGTCAAGGACGCTCTCTCGTTAAGCTTAATTAGTTTCTGAACTAGAAGGCGATTAATTAATGTCGGTCTTTTTTCTTCTTTTCTTCTCAAACTCTAGCAGTAAATGACATTTTAAACTGCGGCATGCTATATTTTGGTTTTATTGTTCTGAAAATATTCAATTTACGTCGCATCAATTTCAATTTTTTGCTATTTAGGATTCTGCAAACGAGAGGGATTAGATTAAATTAGTTTGAATAATCTTACCCGCTTGGAAACTTCCTTTTTATTATGTTATTTACATCAAACATAGAGGCTGTATTTTACATGTAATTGCTAATTGCTGTCGCTTTTTTTAATTATTTTTTTACCTGGAATACAAATGTTGCACATTTTAT
>KK119901.1:0-43204 GCA_000611955.2 Stegodyphus mimosarum | reverse complement strand
GGGCGTTAAATAAAGCTCTCTGCATATCTGGACTTGCGATTGGCCTCCCTCTAGCCTCCCCATAATTCGCCAGCTCATTTTATCATCTAAACGTTGGTGTTACTCTTTTTTACTGTTCCGATGTGAATTTAACTGATTGTTGGAAGATATCACCAAGAAATTCGCCGAGGCGTGCTAGCGAACGCAATCTGTCTTACCCTTCACACTCTTATAAAGCCTGTTTTTCTGCTGTCTTCGCCTACACACACGTGTATGCTTACGTATTTGCCGTTCAAGATTTGAATTTTTATCTAGAAGGAGGATTTTTCCTTCAGTTCAGTTCTTTTTATGTAATACGATAAAATATGCGAATTCTCTTAATTTATTTCACCAGTATATTTTGTTATATTCGAAGTTTCACCGGTTTTTATTTACAAATCGTGATGTACTTTGCCTTAAACTTAGTTTTAAAATGATCTTGTGGAATTCGCCAGCCATGCAAGACACCACGGTAAAATTTCGTCAGTAATGGGGAATTTTGCTGAAAAGTTTCTAAAGGGAACAACGAGGAAGTGCGTTTACCAAATAGCTGCCATTGCACGAGAACGAGTCTCCGCAATTCTCGGGTGTTTTTTTAAGTGAAAACAACGGATGGCTGTTTACTTCACGAGAAGAATAACGAAAAAAAAAAAAAAGAGATTACAGAAAGATTGGAAGACGAATGTAAGTGTTTTATTTTTTTTACTGTGTGACATAATCCTTATTTAATAATTCAAATTTTTATTTTAAATTGCTAAGTATGTTTTATTTTTCTATGTTTGTATTGTTTACCAAACTTACTATAAATGTCGATAGTTTGTGAATCTTTCTAAAAACGAAGGCGCGAAAATCAACAACTTGCACATGCTAAGTAACGTTTACATTTTCTTCCGTAAAAAATTGTCAGATTGCGCCAAGATGTTTGCGATAGTACGTTAAGTACCGATTAAGTATTGAACTTGACCTCAAATACTGTAGTGAAAGCAAAGGAAATGCAGTTGGTTTTAGAACCTTCTATTAGTCTTAACAGTTCCAGTTCTTCTTTTTTTATTATAAAATTATTATTTTGAAATGGGTGGATAGCAGAATCAGTTGACTTTATTAATGCTGCATAGAATTGTAAATTTAAGAAGTAATAGCTCCATTTATGGTAAAACAGCAAAAATTTTTGGATTAAGTTTATCAACTGTTTATTATGCGCTAAGTAAAAATAAATTAGCTGGCAGTATCGATGATAGAAAGAGGACAAGTCGTCCAAACGTTCTTACAGTGAAAGAAAGGGGAATGATTGAAAGGTCAGTAAAAAAGCCTTTTTATTAGTAGTGTAGAAATATCTAATGATTTTGCATCTTGTTAAGTTGTTCGTATTACACCTCAGACAGTAAGAAATTAGCTACATAAATTCGAATATAAAGGGAACAGTGTAAGAAATAATCCATATATAAATAAAACTAATCGTAAGAAAAGGCTTCCTTTTGCAAAAGAATATATAAATATGTCTTTAGAGTTTTGAGAAAAGAGTATTTTTATTGGTGAAAGCAAATTTTACTTGTTTAGATCCGATGGCAAGAAAACTGTTAGAGGAAGAATAAAACGGCTCTAAATCCTAAAAATGTACTATTGTCCATCTGTAAAGCATGGTGATGGTAACGTTATCATATGGGGTAGTACGAGCTGGAATAGAACTGGTAATGTGACTATAATTGAGAGAATTTTGAATGCTAGAAATCCCGTAGAGATATTGCGAAATCATTTATTTCAAAGTGTGTCAAAATTGGGCATTAAAGATGACTTCTAGTTCCAACAAGATAATGGTTCTAAACCTACAGCTAGGGTAACAAAAGAATTCCTCTTGTGTAAAGTTCCTTAAAAAATGAACACCGCATTTGTGGTACATTTTGGATCAAGAAAACTAGAAAAGATAAATTTTCAAATAAAACTGTGTCCAGAAATCTTTTGAAAACATGGGAAAGTATAACCAAAATCTAACAGAAAAGTTAGTAGAATCAAAGCCAAGAAGATTACAGGCTGTTGTACGAAACAATGGATATGTGTATCACGATATATGTATGTTATGAATGACAACAAACGTTCTATTTTTTATTGATTAAATAAGTCATGGGAACAAGTTACTAAGTACGAATTTAATTTACGCCATTTGCAATAAAATTTGCAAATGGCGTTATTGTTCAAGTACTTTTTTCTCCACTGTATGCTTACAGCAAATAATGCGTTTTATTATATAATGTAGCAATGTAAATAAATATTACAAATTGTATTACGGGTTACTGTATAATGTAATTGGGATATTTGGGATCATTCAAATAAGCCATGCCTTCTAAATTTTAATTGAAATGAAACGGAGTGAAGCAATAATGATACATTTTTTGGCATATGTATCTTTAACCAAGATGGCGCTGAATATTTAATTGCTAGTTACAATTGCAACATCTGGATTTGCGGTTGCGGTCGCCTGTGCCCTAACTGGTCGTTGCTAAAAACAGTGTTGCCTCATATTTTTTAACTAAAGTTGCAAAAGGAGACTAAAAAAGTCACAAAAATCGCAAATGATGTCTGAGATCACGTGATTTCTTGTGACGTCATAGTTATGTATGCTTCAGGACTTCTGACGTCATCACAGATTTACTGTCTATTGGCTCCGTAGGTTTCTGTATTCGCTTTTTTGTCGTTTTAATTGCGTAGCTTAAAGAAAGGTTTAACGAAAATTTTAAAATTAGATTTCTCATTTTCAATACTTAAATATCCATTTCATTTTTAATTAATTCTCATTTCATTTAGGTTTATAGTTTAAATTAATTTGTGCATATCCATTCTTAAGACATTTCTCATGTTTGCTTTGTTAGCTCTTTTGTACTAAATTTTTTGAGCTGGAATTTAATTTTTTTGTTTAATTGAGAAAGCTGTTCAGTGAGTTTTTCATTCTGCGTGGTGGATTTATTTCTTATTCTAATTACTTAAGAAAGCCTTGTCCTTTCACTGTTAAATTTAATTGTGTTAGTATTTAGAAAAATGCCGTTTGCCTTAATTTTTAAGTCATTTCCATTGCTTAATTTCTTAGTAATATTATAATCAGGAGGATGAATTTCATTTCTTTCTCTATTTCTGTACCCAATATATGCCACGCAACCTGCAAGTTATTTTGTTCGATTCGTTATTACCATAGAACTGGGCGGAGGATGACTGAAACAAAACGTACGGGGGACGAGCGTGGGGGGCGGAGGTGATAGTAAACTTCCATTTGAGGCTAAATAAACTTTTTTTTAGTATAAATTATTTTTAATTCATACATTATTTTAGCATAGAAGTATTTTTCGATATAGTAAAAAAATGTTTGAAGTCGCAAAACGTAACATAAGGAAATGATGGATGTAGCAAAAATTTTGCAAATTCTAAAATTTTAGTAGCATTAGTTTGTCAAAAGTCGCCAATTTGCTAAAAATCGCACGATCTGGCAATACTGGCTCAGAACGATTGCCAGGCTGGACAAACAGGATTTATATGTTTGCCGTCATTTGTGGCAAAGGGGAGACGGCGATTACTGATAAGAAATTTCAGGAAAAAACATCTGCAAAGGAACTGTAGTGGCTTCAGTGCAAAAACATTCGTAAACTCTGAAAGCGTTCGAAATAACGAGCAAATTATAGGCAATAAAAAGAATCTGGTTGCTGTTGTTACATCATGGAGGTAAGAATTAAGAAGAAGAGGCCTCTAACCGGTTTCCCCCATACACTGCTTTGAAGCACTGGCGATCTATGCGTGGTGACCAAAACATTGCGCTATTTACCATTAAGATCAATGGATTTTTGGGTAAAAGTTTACAATTGGGTGCCCCTTGTGTTTCGGCGATTCTTCGTTGACGCCAAAATCGGCGCCAGGAAGGCACAATTTCAAGATGGCCGCTACACAAAACCAAAATAAGAAGTCAAAGAATTTCATGAACTCCGTGTCCATGTACACATCGAGCTATTTTCACTCAAAAGAACATCAGAGAATTGCACAAACTAGACATTGCACATTGTCTTGACTTTGTAAATGTTCCTGCACGATTTGTAGAATTATCAACAATTTAAAAGTTGTTTAAGTGCGGCTAAACCTAATCATTTTTCATATGGCAGCCATATTTGTTTACTTTTGAAACTTAGGAGAATAGTGGATTTGTTGCCAATCTAGAGAAACTAAGCTTCGCAACAACAAACATAACGCCTACTTTTATTATTGACAATTAAATCATGCTTAATTCATTCTGGAATTTATTCAGGGAAATGAATGTTTAAGATTTACTTCGTAATTTTTAATATAGATATTTTGAGTGTTTATGCATTTTTCCTTGTCGCGAAGTGAGAACTGAATTAATTGAAAGAAAAGTACTGAATCGCCTGTCAAAAACTGTTTCCCTTTTTTGTTTGTTTGTTTGTTTAACTTGTTTTATACATCGTTTTAGACTTAATCATAGTATTAAGTCAATTAGATAATTCTGCAGATGATATACATCATTTTTGCGTATTTTGAGTTATAAAATGAATGAGATGTAACGCTGTCAAGTGAAGCTTCCGCCAGAGTGTCGCTATGGAAAACATATGTAGTGAATTTTAAAGAGTGCATTTATTCTATCGTGGTTTTATGCGCTATCGATGAAGTAGATATAATTCAATCCAATAAGTTTAAATGAAATGCAAAATGAGTATAATTTAATATTCCCTACAAGGAAGTCACGTGGTGTACACATCAGACTTTTTTCTCTAGCCGTTGCGATAAAACATGTAACTATATATCGCACTCACTATCTAGTCAAATTCCCGTATGTCGCTTTAAACACTACCATGAGATTAATTTGAAATATTTGAAAGCAGTAAATTGTAAGATCTGATACAAGTATTCTACCTGATTCCGCAATATGTGAAACTGCGATTTTAACACACATTCCTAGAATTCTTGCATCATCAGAGTGAGGAAAAAATGAATCAGATTAACTGCTTATAAAATTATGTTCATATTTGCAAGAATAAATAATAATTTTATTTCCAAATTACCTGTTTCAATTTCTAATTTTATTTGTGTAAAATTACGAATTTCATTTGCTTTAAATTCTTTGTTACAAGTACCAAATTTCTACGAAAAGTAATTTTGCTAATTAAAACATTTAAAGCCTTTTGTATTAACTTTATAAATTTAATTATTTTTCTTTTCAGATGTTAGGGTTTCCATGCCCCATCACCAACATAAAAAATAATTCAATGATACATCGAAAGTTTAGTTCTAAATGTTTCTCAGTTAAACCAACCCAAAGCATGTACAAAGGTTTTTCATTTTCCTTTCATCTGCTGCTTAAACGCAATAAAAGATAAATATCTTCTTTTAAAAATTAGGAAGTAAATTGAAAACATTTTAACTGGATTTGGTTAAATTCCATTCAGTTCTATTGTACTGTTAGTTAATACAAAGATACCTATTTATTTTGCCTGAAAGGAAATTGTATGTAGAGTTACAGTGAAAAATAAGACTGTTTTGAAAAGTTAAGGGGAAAAATTAAATCAATATGAATTTTATTCTTTTTTGCTCGTTACAAATAGTTATTTTTTCGAATATGAGGATGTCTTTATGATAAATTAGTAACAAATAAAAATAAGTGGAACAATCAACAAATACATTAAGTAATTCACATTTAAAGTCTTTTCTACACCACTTTTTGTCATAATAAGACATATAATTTAAAATATTCTTCACGTATGATTTGTTTCATATTCAGATATCTTCCAGAAATACGGAGTTTACACAAATCTAATTTAGCCTACTGTTTCTGCTGTAATAAACATTTGCCTTTTGAACACACGTGACTGATTTAAATCAAATTTAACGGATTTTGTGCACATTCAGATTTTAAAAAATCTACACTGCGCAAAAAAAAGGGGGGGACAGTTCTACAGCTCCCGTTCTACTGAGCTGATTGACGCAATTCAAATTGCGTTTTCCATGTCTTGAAAGCACGACTTAGGATATGTATTAGATTTATATATAGCTTTGTTCTAATATAGGTATTTTGACACAGAATCGGACTATTTTTGAAATGAAATGCCAATTTTTTTACTTATTTCGATTCTACGACTCGAATTATACCAAACTGCCAAGTTTTTGTAAAAATCGCAAGAGTAGTTCTTAAACAATTCGATCTCAAAATTTTTAGTTCCTCAATGTTAATTGAAATTTGGTATATATTTATTAATATCGCTTTTCTTATTACACTTACTTGATTCCTTCTTTAACAGTTGGAAATTTAGGTTCACTCCAAATAAAATTAGCCCATTTTTTATGATTTATTTTTAAAATTTGTATTTTTAAATAATTTTTATACATTTTTGGAAAAAACGTTTGAATTATAACCTATAAAATTTTTTATCATTACCTTAAAGTAGATATACTTCTAAGTATACCTGCAAAAAATTAGAGCCTTTTATTCAAAATTTTCGAAGATATGAGTGAATTTATATGTTGGCGCGTTTTGAAATTTGGTATATTTGTTAAAAGCGATAATAAATGTGGTTTACGCACTTTGTTAAAATTATTTGAAAGTAAGAACGATGTGACTTTTTTTCCGCACCTGCACAATGGAAGGGATAGGAAAATAGGTTGCCATGTATTAAGAAGTTTGCCAAGTGAATTATTCTTGGTGCAAACAGAGAAAAATTCTTTAAGTTAAATTTTTGAATATCTCCGTAAATGTCGCGTCAAAATTTAATATTTAGGCATAAATCGAATTTAATATTTAGGCATAATTCGTAGAATCGAAATGTGGAATAAAAAATCAGTATGTTACCTCGGACCGGCAAATTAAGATTCTATCCGCGGGCCGGATACAGTCTTCCGACGGGCCGGATTTGGCTCGCGGGCCGTAGTTTGCCCATCCCTGCAGTCAACCGTAGTACTGAAGTTGGATGTGTTACGTGTGACCAGAATGTCGAGAAACGGAAGAGAATTGCAAGTCTCAAGTTCAAAAGTGACTTGAATAGCAGGATCAATGGAATTCATTGTTGAAAGAACTTTACTTATATCATCTTTATTACCTTCAAAAAGGGTAAAAGTACCGTCTGCGTAGCGGAACCATACCGAGAAGTTTAAAGTTTCAAACAATTTTGATTCATAATAATGCATGTAGATATCAGCCAGGATGGGACTGAGGGGGCTTCCCATGGCTAATCCCTCAGTTTGCTTGTAATATTTATTTTGGAAAACAAAATGTGTTTGTTTCAAACAGAGTTGAGTGAGAGAAATTAACTCATCAATTTCGATACAAGAGAAATGAAATTCGCGAAGTCTGCTTTCTAGACATCTTAACGTACCCTCCACTGGAACATTGGTGAATAATGGTTTTACATCAAAAGAAACCATGAATAAATTTCTAGGAATTTCATAAGCTACATTTTTCAGTGTTTTTATTGGTAGCAACGACAGCCTTTTCTCCACAGAATCTAAAGAAGTTTCAGGGACGTATAACAACTCTTTGACAGTGTTCCATAAATGAATAACAATCATCACTTGAGTCACTCTTACTTTAATCTGCATATATAACATGCATTTCATGACTTCAACATGAAATCGCAGAAAGACACTAGACGGGAATATAGCAAAGATGGTAATTGCATAATCAAAGCAGAAAGATCCATGCAAAATTTAGTAGCATCTTTTTATTTGGTTAATATTCCGTAATCGGCGAAAGCGCCAAACTTGGCGAGGGTTTTTTTATTTGGCGCGATTTTGATTTGGTTGTGGTTTCCGGCTGTATGTTTTATTGTGGCAAACCTAGAGCTTTATTTCGGTAATTGTAAGAGTGCGAATTTATCGTAGCCAGAATATTTTTTTTAAATTTAATTTTGAAACACTGTGTTTGTTTTTAAAAGTTTTACTGTTTAATATTATTATTATATATATGAGGGAAAAATAGACCAATTCAATGAGAGCTTCAAATATGTATAGGTATTGAAGCATTGTATAAAAAAATTTGTTTAGAATTAAAAATAATAGTGCTAATTGACGATAGAGGTCTCAGTGAGTTGTTCGTATAGAAACTTGATTTGTTGTTCAGTTAATTAACTTTGTTTAAGGCTTCAGAACACTTTTCCCTTGACAAGTTCTGTTTGGAGCTTTGAATAAAAAGAGTAACTTTGATTTTCACTGTTTATTAGTATTTTATCCTTTTCTTTTGTTTTTTCTGTTCAAAAAATGTGTATTATTAATTTCCAAGTTCATAAAAATAGAAATGTGTAGGCGATCATGGTTCTTACAATCCTTAGGTAATTCTCTCATATTTCCTTTCCTATATTAGAGGGAATAAATTTTGCAGCACTACGCGCAGATTTTTCTACTAGTTTTCTAGTTTTTTCTCTCAACAACGAAAAGTAAATTCGACAACTTTCTCAATAATTTAATATTAAATTTATGTGATTTTTTTTGCATGTGGTAATCGAATGATGTGGAATATTTAAAGTTTTGAACGAAAGTTGTTTAGTGTACTAAATTCCACGACGTTGTTTTTATCATTTAATCAATTTTTATTTACTATTCTGTTTGCTCATAATAATCCCTGTTCACCACTGTCAACAAAAATTTATTATTCTGTTACATTTAAAACTCAATTCGTGGTGCTCTAATCTGATAAGTGTATATATTTATTTACTCAATAATTATTTGAAAGAATTGTTCATTCTAGTATTTTATGATGAATTACATAGATAGGACTATGTTTGTACTTGCAAAGCTGTTGGATTTTGTTTTACTCATTTAGTATTTTATCTCATTTTACTATTCTGTTTACATAAAATTACAACGTTTTACTACTGCAAAACTTTAAAGTTACAATTCTGTTTACTCTTAAAAATTTATATCTTAGTGATTTCATTGCCGCCAAAAAAATTAGCCAAATTTCGAAGGCCAAAATAGTTTGGCGCCACTTACTCCGCTTATGGAATATTAGCCTTTTATTTTTATCTACAAAATAAAGGTATTTCTTAACATGCAGTTCTCAATAAAATTGCATCAAGGGTTGTATGAAGTCTGCATATACATTTATTCACTTTTTTAACTTATTATTCCCCGTCCTCACTACACGGAAAGGAAGGAAGACTCCGAGGAGGTCTTTTTAAGGAAAACTGTCTCGTATCCATGTTACAAGTAGGCAAAACCACGAAATCGTTCATGTAGCTATCCCATTCACTGAAACTCGAACCCCGGACAGAACTACCATTGTTCAGCGGCTTTTACCGCTCTGCCGCTGGTGGGCATTTATTCTGTTTGGCGTTAATATTTAAGATTAAAACGTTTTTTATAATAAAATGGAATATTAAAGTAAATTCTCTTTTTAACATGATCGTTGATTTATTTTGCTTCAAGGCCCACCAGCGGCCGAG
Source organism: Stegodyphus mimosarum (assembly GCA_000611955.2). NCBI lineage: Eukaryota > Metazoa > Arthropoda > Arachnida > Araneae > Eresidae > Stegodyphus > Stegodyphus mimosarum. The sequence goes on along the minus strand of KK119901.1, from coordinate 33,767 downwards.
CGGTAAAGACGCTGAACACTGGTAGTTCGGTCCGAGGTTCGAATCTCGCGAACGGGCTGGCTGCATGGGTGTTTTCGTGGTTTTCCCCATGTGTAACGTGTATACGAGCCAGTTTCCCTTAGAAAGTCCTCCACGAAGGGATCCCTCCCTTCAGGCAGATAGCCCTCGTGTGCTTTGCCATAATTGAATAACCTAACCTAACCTATTTTGCTTCATATAATTTCGTGAAAGGTGCTTAGCTAAACGGCATGTCAAAGCTGTAAATTATTTTAATAAAACCATTTCAAATAATTATAAGCTACTCTGAAATATCTGCATGTTTAATTTCAAGAAAAACAAAGGAGAACAGTTGCGAATTTTCTCTCGAATGTTTAGAAAAACAAAGAGGAGTTATTTTAAAAAAAAATTTTATCCGAAGATATTTTGTTCTACGTTACAATGACTATTTGGGAAATATCTGCAGAAAAGTATTACGGTTTTGATTTATCTTTTCTGAAATCTTCCTTGTTCTCATAAAAGCGTTTTGTAAAATTTTGTTATTTTGATTTATCTTCACATGAATGATTGATTTATCCACAGAGCAGACTTTACTCACACTTCATATAATGCCGAGGTATTTTCAACATCAAATGAAGGGTACCCATTTTGAAAGCTTTCTTTCGGTGCATCGCCATAAAACGTTAAAATTCCATATAAAATATGCATATTCTGTTTGATGCATTTCTGACATTTTTCATGTAACTTTAAAAATTCCTACGCTGCACTATCGACTTCAATAAAAGCTTACTTCTTTTTTCCCACGCCGAACCTTTGCGAGATATAGACACAGTATTCCCGCTCAGTTTCGGCGACTGTAGCTGTACGGTTTATGTTTGGGAGAACAGCCAGAATCTGTGCTATTTTATGGTTATTCGGTTTTCTAACTGCACAGCATTCAAATGGGGTGGCGGCGAATTCACTTTTCTAAAAGAGTAATGAACATTATTTCAGAAGTTTATTTCTGTTTAATTTAGCACGATCTAAAAGATTTTGAATTTTTTTAAAACATTTCCAAAATGGCCTGTTACGTACAGTAAAAATGTTTTAAAAATTTAGTATACTTTTTCATTTTAATACAAATACACATATTCGATTAAAATTTGGATATTATGGTACAATTCATACGAGCTTAACAATTATTCAACCAGTTTCCTTTTTAAAGGAAATAGTTTTCCTGAAACTCGAGTTGTTATTTTTAAAATAGCTGTAAAATAGGCAAAAGCACTGTATAATTACAATTCTACTATTAAAAAAATAAACGCGATTGCAAACGACCAGCTATTGAAAAGTCAATTTATCTTGGAAAGAAATGGTGGAAAGTTCGGTTTCGATTTGACTTTATTGATTATGGCAAAGGACACTAGGGCTATTGAGGGGAGGGATTCCTTCGTGGAGGATTTTCTAAGGAAAACTAGCTCGTATACACATTACACATGAGGAAGTGGTTGTCGAAAGAAATATTTTCTTTAAAACTGAGAAGTTTGTAACATACTCCTAATATTATTTTACTCATTCAAATTATTCACAGGTTCGTAATATTTAAAAAAAAGTGATAAAACTTCTTTATGAAAATGTTGGAAAGCATTCAATGAATAAGTACTGAACTTTTAGAACAGAAATTATAACCTATGGAGAAATAGAAAGTTATTAAAAATATTTCTATCATAGAACAGTTAACAAACAATGACCTGTAAGCAATGAACAACCAGATTCTGAAAATCGAATTTTCGATTTTGTCCAGAATCTGTTCTAATTATTATTTAATAATCCTGATTAATTCATATATTTTTTAAAATTTACAAACGGGAGTCATTTCTAAACTTAAAGTCAAAAGAAGTCCTATTCGCATATTACACTAGCTTGCTCTTTCGAAGAAAGTTTTTACAGCGTAATATAAAAATCTGAACTGACCTGCACGGTGTCCACCGAAAACATCGCAGCAAAAACATCGCGGACGTAAACGTCGCTGAGAAAACAACGCAAGGCGAAAACGTCGCGTTACAAAACATCGTGGGTGAAAATAAAGCAAAGAGAAAACATTGCAGTCCTAAAACATCGTGGTACAAAATATCGTCGTCGAAAATAAAGCGGTTCAAAATCTACGCAGTTTAAAAATATCGTCGTCGAAAATATCGTGGTAAAAAATAGTTCCTACAAATCATCGCATGACTATAACATCGCACACAGGCATTTGTCAGCCTTTAATAATTTTAAATGGATATTCGCATAATGATTTGTGAACGCAAAATGGAAAGGAGGGTAATTTTTACTTTTATATTTTTTATGAATAAGGCAAAGCAAAAGCACAGAGCCATCTGCCTAAACAGAGGGATGCCTTCGTGGTGAACCTTCTAAGAGCAACTGACTCGGATTCCCTTTGCACATAGGATAAACCACGAAAACGGAGCATACAGCCAGGAGCTACACCTTTGATCGAACTCGGGTCTTACTCCTGTTATTCAACAATCTTAAGCACCTGGTATACTCAGAGAGCTTGCATTTGAATCCTTATATTTTTCTAGATGAAGAGTTAATTTCCTAGGAATAAAGAATCTAATATTTTTTGAGAATCAAAGCAGACAGATCGATACCATAATGAGTCGCTGTGATTTTTTCCTAACTTGTGAATTGGAAAAATGTTGGTAGTTTGCCACGCCCAAATGCAAAATAGTTTATTTCAAGCAAGTTGCTGACAGCTCTAAAAACTTGTTGAGTATAGTCATTTCTATGTTTCATGCGATTTTATTGGATATTTCATTCAAACCAGGACTTAATCCTGTCATTTGCTTTTCCGATATGTCGCAAGACTGAGTTAGCTAGCTTAATAGCTTAGGCTTTTGTTATATACTGTCAAAGAGTATGCAGTACCAAGCGTTTTCTGCTTGTGAATGAAATATATTATTTAGAAAAACCTGATGTGCATATTTATCAGCTAGTGATTCAACTTTCTCAATTTTATGTATGATACTTTGATGCTTTATCGGCATACTAGCCTGCAGCAGGTGATAGTTTTCCCTCCTCTTGCTAGTTGTTGAGAGTGTCCCATTAGGACCTGACCTGTGATGCGACCATAAAGAAACTTTTCCTTAAGAAATAAGTACCTGACAAGAGTTTTATGTATGCAATAGTTGTGCGCCATTTAAGGTTGGGATATTGGTTTAGAATCTCTTGAATCAGGTATATTTCCGATATCAAATACCATGTTGTCCTAATGCTTCCAGGAATGTTAGAAGAGCTCAAGGAATTGCCTGTAGTCCGCCTTACGTTACTTTGATGACAAATAGATTTCAACTAGGCAGTTTTCGCCAATTCGATGCACACAGATGCATTTAAAGTATGTTAAAATATACTGGTACTGATTATGAGACTGCTTATGTGTCCGCAGGAGAGGCTTTAATAAGCTAGATAAGAGCATTAACTCACTGAGAGCATATGACTTTGACGAGCTAGCGGAGGAAAATCTACGAACGCTCTAGAAAGTGATATACAGGTAGGGAGACCATTGTCTGGTTTACTCCACATGTGTCAATTAAATGGAAAGCGGCGAGAGACAAACGTTGGCAGTCAAAGCTAGATTACGAAGTTGTTGTGCTGAAAAATTTGCAGCATCATAGCTAAGTGCATTTTTGAAGAAACTCTTTTTAGTAATGTGGTCCACTATAGGGTCGATTTTCAAGACGTCATGGATCAGTTTGTTTCTAATTAGGTAATGTGTTTTTGCAATTCTTCTCAGAATTTTATTTTGTAATACTTGAAGTTTGTGAAAGTCTGCTTTCGAGGCTCACACCCAGGCTGCAGATTCATAGCATAGAACTGGCCTTATAGTGCATAGGTATATTCTTCTCTTTTAGTTAGGAGACAGCCTAGAGCAAATTCCAAGGAGCACGGAAAGTTGGTTGGCTTTTCCTAGGGCTTCTTCAGGACTTTCCTTGGCTTCCACAGGCTTTTCCTATGGCGTTCTTGATATGACAAGTCAATGTGAGCCTTTGGTTAATGATAATGCCTAGTCAACTTGCATTATTTACACGGTTCACAACATCTCCGAATAAGTAGAGGTTGTCCATTACTGTATTTCTAATCTTGCGTCTCTTAGTCAGTAGGCACTTTGAGCCATTTGTACCGATTCCCCATTTTCTGCATCAGTCATCGGTATATGAAACAAAATCCTGGAGTTTGGAGACTGCATTATTGAGCTGGATAGAGCGCACGACTATCGTCGTATCGTATGCAGAGCAAGCTAACAGAGTTGTGATCCAGTTTATCTCTGGGAAAATCAATTGCGTACAGCAGGTAGAGGATGGACGCAAGACAGAAAACCTGGAGTAATAATTTTGAAGGGTGAATAGAAATTTTCTTGACTGACACATTAAAACCTCGGTTAGGTTTTAGATCACCCCCTTAAGTCAGACGCTGTCGAATATTTTCGCCGCTTCTAATATAAGGAGTTCAGTGCCTTTCTTATGGTGCAGAGTTGCCGCGATGAATTCAACTAGTTTGACTAGTTGCTTTGAAGTGATAAACAGTTCTTTCCTGAATTCGTATTGATCTAAGGGAAGTAGTTGAAGATAGGAGTCATCCTTAGTAAATTTTGCCGAGATCGGAAAGCAAACTAATAGGGCTAAGACAATTCTCCACTTTGCAGCGGTCCTTTCAAGGCATGGAGAGAAAAACACTTTGGATCCTGGCGATTTAAAACTGATCTCACCATAAATTTATTATATTTTGCATATATTTTGCTATAGCTAAATCGATGTATGAAATTACACTGAGAACCTCTATATACCATGCCATTAAGGGTATAAAAATTAGAATTGCAAAATATTGCCTTTCTCACTATCACATTTTTTTTTGCTTTTAATACGTCATGAATGTAAGATCAACTGTAATTTTTATTGTAGTTATTAACATAATGACTTTATAACAAGTGACTAATAAGCTAACCTGCTTTAATAAAATATCAATGAATGATAATACTCTTAATATACATTACGCGGTATGTATAACTGATTCAATAAGCAATTTTAGTTTTTAATATTTTATATTATATTTTGTACTTAATTCATTTTTTTAGAAGTTTTGAAATAAATTAAAGTTTCATTTTTAGCGAAAAAATAAAATTTTATGATTTCTTTCAAAATTTAGGCTGAGTACAAACGACCCACATAATGGGTAACAGCAAATACACATTTAATGCAGTGTTTTAAGCAATTTAGTAAAGAGTTTGAGACTTTTAAGTCCCTTAAAATATTTTGGACATTTTCATTACATCAGTAACAATACCACAGCCAAAGGGATTCAAATCATATTAATCTATTACATTTTCTTTCCAATGAGATAATTCTAATAAATTATAGTTCTATGTATATAATTCAAGCTGCGTTAATTCTTGGGTCTTTTATGCATCTTCAGAACCAATCTGTTCCAGAAACAGTTCGTGTCTCCAGAACATCCGGCGGATATTTCTTTCTCGGAAATTTCCGATTATTCCTCAGATTCTGAAGCGCTCTTACAGTAAAAAACTTTACTTCCTGCAGGTGCTGTATCTTCATAAGCAAAATATATCATAACAAATACCGAGCTGGAGAAAGCTAAAATTGTGAGAATTTTTCCGCTAAAAATATAAATGAATACAATAGTTTGCTTGTTTTTGAATTTTTACAAAGGATTCAGTTTTTTGCTGATTGCTTCATTTCCCTTCCTTTTAGTCTCCCTTTTAATAATAAAAAAATGCAGCTTATTGAATTCTCTTTTTTTTTTTTGAAGTACTTTGAAAACTGGTAGCATTCATGAAAATAAGTTTGTGGCTTTTCTTAAAAGAGTCTTGCTCTCGAAATCTTTTGTCATATAAATGATTATTCATAGAAGGATTTTGAATTTTGTACAATGCCTCTTGAGTTGGAAATGAACATTTTAACTTGCACATTATTTATTGAAAAGTATTTTCCATTAATGTCGTCTTTTTAAACTTATTAAGGGTTTCTATTCGCATAAAATATTTCTTTGACAGAAATGCAGCTGACGTATATCAAGTCGAAATTTAAGCACACACACATATACATTTTATTATTGAGCACTGAACATTTTGCATGTCGAAAGCAACTTCCGCGCATTCTTTCTATGACTTGTAATGGAACGATATCATAATATCAACTGGAAAGCATAAAATGTTACTGACGTATGGAGTAATGCAAGTTAAAAATATTATAAGTTAAAATTTAACATATTTAAGTTGAAAATTAATTTAAAATTTAACATATTTAAGCTGAAAGTTAATAAGTTTAATTTACAGATTTAAGCTGAAAATTAATTAGTTTAATTTACATATTTAAGTTAAAAATAAAATGTCAAGGCTAAATATGATACTTTCAACCTCGTGTGTAACATTTTAAATAATAGTGTATAAGGTATATCTCCCACATTCTTAGCGTGCCTTCGAGGTGTAGTAGTCAGCACACTGAGCCGGTATTCCAGAGGTCCGTGGTTCGATTCCCGGCGAAGGCCTTGCATATTTTTCATGACGCCTGCTTCGAAATAACCTAATGTCTCTACAGTGGCACCCGAACTAAAAGGGTTGTGGATGATGACTCTCCACACCCAGGATTTGGCGACTAGGTCCCCTAAAACCCTAGTCGCCCTTTAAAAAGGGGAGTATATAAGGTATATCTCCCACATTCTTAGCGTGCCTTCAAGGTGTAGTGGTCAGCACACTGAGCCGGTATTTCAGAGGTCCGTGGTTCGATTCCCGGCGAAGGCCTTGCATATTTTTCATGACTCCTGCTTCGAAATAACCTAATGTCTCTACAAGTGTTTTAGTGAAAGTCTAAATATATACATATTTGCGCAACTGCCCCTCAACCGGGTATTGGTTAGCGATGCTACTTGCAGTACCGAAAGACTCGGGCTCGTATCCCGGAGAAGAGAGGGATGTTTGAAAATGTCCGTGTGGTATGGGGGCACACTAAATATGAGGCGAACGAAAGTCCTCTCGAGAGGTTAGTGGTACAGATGATCTACGACTAACCTCTCGAGAGGATAGTGTCGAGAAAGATAGTCTCCCATCGCTCAAGAGGAATGGGAGACTCTGTGACCCGTCCCCCCTCTCCGTCCCGCTTTTCTTCAAAAGTGGGGGCAAAACTGAGCAAAGTCTTACTTTCACCTATATGCTGCTCAAAGCTTTCCAACGACAGGCGCAGTTTTAACCCTTTGCCGTTATAAATTTCGTAGGTTTGCTCTGGTATTAGAAACTTGATGTAAGGTTATTGTCGTATCGGGTGGGTTAGACCACAAACATTAACGAACAATATTTGCAAAACTTATGGAAAATTATCAGTACTGCTTAATTTCCATATTTTGCTGCATAGTTAAAAAGGATTTTAAATCTAAGTAGTATGATTTTAAATCCGAGTGGTATAAAATGCATAATATTTCTAAATTTTAAACGAAGACTGATTTTAATATTGTTTTCAAAATGACATAATACTTTTCACCATTCTTTAAAATTATAAACCTTTCACGTATTTGTTTGCTGAGATAAATAAAGCGTACGTAAAATGTTAACTTAAATTTTCAAATCATTTATTGTTTGGTTATTTTATTTTTTGGCACTATACATCTGGATAAATTTAAATTTAGTTCAAATTTCCAGTTTTTTTCATTTATAAATTTTTTGAAACAAGATCTTGGAACCTGCTTTCAGTTTTCTGGTATAAAATTGTAGGTAATGTTATTAGAATACCTACTAAATGCGATATAACTTTCGGATGAACAAATATTTTGGTTACTTTTTAATTACTCAAAATCACTAGTTTTTCGTAAAATTTGCTATTTAAATATTGCGACCCTTCCAGCCTTGTAGCAAACATATTTGAATTCATTTACACATATGAACAAGATTAATGAAGCAAGACCTTGATCACTTATTTTACTTACGTTCTTTAACTGTAAATAATTCTATTAATTGAAGTCTTATAGCCTAGTGCCATGATTAACAGTCTCGTCTTGTCTCGTGTCACTAAGACATTTTAATATTTTATTCAAATATTTAAACAAAAGCTCAACCTAATTTTCTCAATGAACAGTGTTGTGTCTAGTCACAAGGTAATTTACATAGAAAATTATTTAAAGCTGCACCAAATAATCACATTAAATGCCTGTACTGCAAATAAAGTATATACAGCTTTTGATAAAATATTCAAATTAATTTCGAGTATCTCATTTTATCTTTCAATACCACCAGAATAAAATCAGTTTCAGAAACTAAGTTGTAGAGTCATTAGGTTATAAAAATGCAGTAACGAAAAAAATGCGCAGTGCCCTCACCAAGATTCGAAATTCCAATTTCGCAAGGTTACGAGTTGGGCGTGCTTCCAGCTTCACCACGAAGGAATGGCGAAAGGAAGAAGAAAATACCTCATGTACTCCTCCTTTTAAAGGGCGATTACGGGTAAAGGGACTTAATAGCCAAGTCCTGGAGGTGACAAATTATCGTGCACCCTCTTTTAGTTAGGGCGCCTCTTGTAGAGTTATTTAGAATTTTTTCGAAGTCAGGAAACTGAAGAAATCCTCAATCACTTGCCGGAATCCGCAGTGCCTTCGCCGGGATTCGGACTTCGGTACCCCCAGATACGCGTCGAGCGTACTTCCAGTTACACCACGCGGACAGTCGGAAAAGAGGGAGAGAGTACTTTACGGAGTAAATATAGCATTTTTCTTACGTATGTGTAGTACAAATGGAAATACGGCATTTTGCGTAATGCGCATAGATCATTCGTGAGACAATCTTCGCAATGGTTAAGTTGCACAATGGTTAAGGTCAATGGTTAAGTGAAGAATTCAGTGAAAAGGTCTTTTACTTTAAATTGCCTTATTTTCTTGAAAATTTCCACATTATTGAAAATAACATAAAGTTTTAAAGGCGTTATTATTGTGTCAATGATAAATCCTATTCAAATAGTGCCGTGGGCGAAGATTGACAGGTGACGGGGACGCCTGGTGTCTAACATAGGTAAGCAGGCATGTGTCCTGTGTCCTCCTCTATCTAGAAGCGACAACTCCCAAAGAGGCTGCACCGGGAGTTTCTTATGATTTAAAACATGGAGGTTACAGTGCTGTACAGGGACGGTTTCAGCTTTACATAGGTGTTAGAATTACATATTGCTGTGATTATACATAAATACGTATAAACATAAGCAAACATAGGAGAGAAACATAGAGAGAGAAGGAAAAGAAGGGAAGAGAAAAGTTTGAGAGTAATGAAAGTGAGGAAGAGTAGAAGAGAGAGGAGACGTTAAGAAAGAACATGTGGACATACACTAGCAAAAGCAATAACAGTTACGCAAACATAACACACATAAAGAGCACATACTGTTTTGGGAGACATGCCATTGATATCTAATTATGTGAATAATACACTTTACAGAGGCAAATGTTAGTGCATTACATACATGCGATTTACTTACAGACGCTTATAATATGCTAATATATAGGCGAAGATTGTCAGCCCTGGCAACCTGCAAAATGTAATCATCGTAGAGGTTTGGGCTCTTAAACAAGGCCCCAATTTTTAGCAATTCAGAAAGGATGGCCGGACAGTCAAACGTGTGTGCAATTACAAATTCTGTGCCCTGGCAGTTATCTCAGTTTCTGTACGTTTTCCTACCCTCTGTGTCAATTTTCAATCCTCTGTGCAGTCCTAAGCCGTTGTCGACTGGCCTAAGCCTGACAACGGCTTTTTATTATAAGTCGAACTCCATTGATTTTGCGGTGCTTGCTTTATTGGAATTGACAATTTCTTGAGTCTGTATTTGGCCACGGCATTTGCTTCCGAAAGGGTGACATTATTATTTTTGTTGAGATTTCGATCGTCTTTTGCCAGTTTATCTGCGCTCTCGCTACCTGTGATGTTGACGGACGCTGGAAAGCTTGGAAGAATGCAGATCTTAGTTAAATTTTGAAGCTCGTTTAGGCGAAAGTTGATTCCGTGGAGAATTTCGGAGCTTCCATCCAGGATTTCCTGTAGAGACCTTTGAATCACGGAAGACAAAGATTCCTTTTACTTGCTCGGAAATGGGAAGGGATGTATACATTTCAAGTGCCTCCGCTACTGCTAGAAACAAGTGAAATTAGAGAAAGATGGCTGAAATGTATAAGAAACTGTTCATTTCAAAAGTGTCATTCTGTTTACTACATTTAAATTTCGCTTTAATAGTTTTTCATTAAATTCAATAAGTACTTTATTTTAAACTACGTTTTCCTGAATGGTTATGCCGTTTTATACATATAAAATACATTTTATTATTTAATAAAGTACATTAATAAATTTAATGATCTTTGTACACTTTAAGAGTCTTCTTTTTTATTAATTCCAAAAAATATGGTCATCTTTTTCTGTTTTTAACATATACCTCATGCCTACTCCTTCATTAATTGCGCTTCTTTTCTAGAACTGCCTCACTAAGTAACAGGATTAGACATACAAAATGTGAATGCATAACAATGTTATGAAAAAAAGATGAGCGTGATTATCCTGTACAGAAATGGCTCACGACCTGTTTAAAATCATAATCAAATTTCATATTTATTTTAAATTATGCAAAAGAGCTATATTAAATCGGCGTCGATTTTGAATAAAACTACCATTTCGAGGATGATCGTTTCTCTTCAGGATTTTTTATTTGTGAATTTTTTTTTACTCTTAGAGAACAATGAACTACGTTTGATTGTCCTCAAAATTGTTTAAAATCTACGTCCATCTGCAATTGCACTGTTGCGAAAAATTCGGCGGTTGCGCCTGTATGTAAGCTTTCCGGCATAGCACTAGGGTTGCCATAAAATAGTGTATGGTAGGGTTGCCAGATTGGCGACTTTATCGCCCATTTGGCGACCAAATTGGCGATATCCCATGGTCCAATCGGGAAGCTTCTAGAATAATTTCCTGTCGAGATATTTCTCGAAACCTGTGGAACCTAATGAAAAGCTATATAAACCCTTGCGTTTCTGAGAGCCGGCAGAGTGTGATTAAGAGTGTGATTAATTGTGAGAATTGCGAGAATAGCTGCTGACTGTGATTACTAAGCTACGCGAGAGTTTTGTGAACGGAAAGCGATCGAGATAGTGCTTTGCCGTGAAGCTACCTTTACAGTATAGCTTGACAGTGTATTGGTGATTGTTCCACGGTGTTTATTATAAGTCTAGTGTTGCCTTGAAGCTACCTTTACAGTTACAGCCTGAAGCTGTGTTGCGGATTGTTTCAGCGTATTTATTGTAGATTTTCGACGCTTTTAATGGTAATTTTGGAACTGTGCTGTAAATAGTGATTCTTGTAAATAAATTGTGCTTCTTATTGTTCTGCATCGTGTTTTCATTGGATACTCTCAAAACCACGAACCCGTATAACGCAACAGCACGTTTTCCTAGTTTTGAATTTTCTACCAGCGTATTTCTTTTCGACTTAGATAATTAAATGTATGTACTTCTGGCTTAGATGCATTCATCGAAGTTTCTTCAATAATGTTCTGTTATCGGGACTGGACTCGGATATCGCGAAAAGCTGACAATCTGGCAAAACATTCGAAGCATAAAAATAATCGCCAACATATTTACTATATGGTAAAAGAAATTCCAAGGGAAAATAGCATAACAGATATTCGTATATCTAGAAATTTTTAATGGAAATTAACCAACTTGCCAAAGACATAATTGACAAAAATTTCGATTTGCTAATTAAAAAATAACGCGGAGGCATGAAACTGCAGATATCATTTAAAATATCTGAAAACATTCTCGTTGTTGAAGCCGCCACGCGATTAAATAAAAGTGTAATTGGTTACGATCAGTGCCGCGTTAAAGTTTATTTCGCCACTCCACATTGTCCCATAATCTTTCATAACTTTGCGAATAACAACCAGTTTCGGGATGGATAAAATTATATTTATGGTTAACGCAGAAATGTTCAAATCCGGCCTCTTTTTATTTAAATTCCTATTATTAGCTCACATTCTCCCTATGCCTTGTTCAAATTTTCAATCGTCATTAAAATACTTTTTATTCATCCACTCAAGTTCATATACAAATACACTTTCTATTAACTTGTAGCGGATGACACTTGATGTTAATACAGTTTTTCGCATATTAAAAATGTTTTAAATTTTTAATTTAATTTTTTTGTAGTTTTAAAATTTTCTTTATTGACCGAAGTAGGAATTGACTTTACATTTTTTTTTATATTACTTGTTTTCCTTGTTATATCCCTTCAAACGGTCTGAGTATTATAGTGTCATCAATGTTATTTTAAGCACAATTCTGGCAGAGCGGTTAGACACAGCAACTGGAAAACATTCTTTTGTTTCTCAGTAAATCCTGCTACTCACCCCACTGAAGCAGATGGATGCCACCGACGTTGTTTTTTCAACGTGAAAAGACTTTCGTCTACTTTGCAATATCACCAGTGCCACCTATTTTAACTGACGATTTAGCCATTAATGCATGACCACGCATTGTTCCAGTCAACAGCAAATCATGGCCACGCAAATAACAGCTCATGGCCAACATGCATGGTCACGCACACTTCTAGTCAACAACAGTTCATGGCCAACATGCATGGCCACGCACTGTTCCAGTGAACAACAGTTCATGGCCAACATTCATGGCCCACGCACTGTTCCAGTCAACAACAGTTCATGGCCACGCACATGGCCAACATGCATATGGCCACGCACTGTTCCAGTCAACAACAGCTCAATGATTCATAACAAGCTGACACTGGCAAAGTTCAACTGAAGTTCATTCTAAAAACCATGTATAAATGAAATGAATTGCTGGTAAGAAACTGACTCTTGATCTTTCAAACCAATTTTGTGAACGTAATCCTTATTTTTCCCTTGGCACGTCATATCTTTACATCTCAATTTCTGTGGTTGCTTTGAAGTGAAGTAGAGCTTCATTTTATGGATTTCTCTGTACTTTCTTTGAGAGTGAAAAATTCCTCGTTCCTGAAGAAATTGTATGGAAGGCCTTTCATCATTAGATAAGTTCCAAATTTTCATATCCATGGTAAATACAATAATATTAATAAAAACACAACTGACCAGTGCCGGATTTCTGCCTAGGCTTACAAGGCCCCGGTGGCAGAATCTTTACATAAGCTCAAAAGCCTGGCTTGCATTATCAAGAAGCTTTATCGAAAATAATATTACAATAAATATTTCTTAATTTTAGGCTCAGTTCACTCTCTGTAATGTAAATAGAGTCAGAAATAATGCAGTCAATTGACTATGATGACGTCATTCGTGCTTTTGCACAGAAGAAAGTTCGACGTATGATTCTATGAATTTTATAGAATAACGTAACTATAGTAACATAGACTATATTATTATGTATTCTGATGTTTATTAAAGTCATTAAAGTCGATTAAAATTATATGTTCTGTACTAGTGCATTTAATTTGCTAAATTTCTAAAATAGCTTCGAGATGGTGGGGGGCCCAAATGTTAAGTGCCTGGGGTCCTGTGTCTCTATGTCCGGGCCTGCAAGTAACCGTTACATCTTTAGAATTATTATTCTCCTGTTGAAAATTTTGAAAAGGCATTCTTTTACTTAAAAAGAAAATTAACACTGGCGACTTCGTATGAACAATATCTTGGCGAGTTTAGCAAAACATTTGGCGACGACTCCGGTCCCGATAACAGAACAGTACGTTTTATTCTTCATCCGTATCGACACCTGTTTAGCACTGAATCAAACATTTTAGAAGAAGTGTTTTGTTTGTACATTGTGCAAAATAGTTCTTGGGAAAATTAAAAAATGCATATATAATATTTAACTGTGATCACGCATTAATTAACTATAACTATGATAATATGTTTCATTATAGAAGTATTTTGATTATACCACATGAATAGCAGATGTTTTATTACACTGATCATCTTACATTAAACGCAAAGAGAAAAAATGCATGTGGTGCGGACGAGTTCAGCTGATGAATATTAATTAATATTTGACGATTAATTTCATGAGTTGATTCGTTTTATTAACTAGTTGGGTTTGATTTATTTAATTCAATGTTCAATCTTTGAACCCCACAAACACCACCAAGAGAATAATCGCTTAAGTGTGTGAACAAACATGTAAGACTTAAGAAGGGTTAATTATCCCTTATTTCTCAAAATAAATACAATCAACTCCGAACTCGGAATGTACAGCAAAGTCTCCACTTCGGCTTGAACTTAAATGAATAGGAAATTAAAGCTTAACTAAGCTTAACTGAAACTGAAGATATAGCCGAAGCTATCAGGATTCTAAGCAGTTGGCCCGTAAATATTAATTAAATCGGCGAAGCCAGGCAAGGGCCTAAAGTATGACAGAGCGTAGCAATATCTAAGAGAGATGTAGCCAAAAGGCAAACGCGCGCGCTAGTCAGAAAATCACTCTCTCTCTCTCACAAAGTCGGTGAAACATCGTCTTAAATACTACTCTTTACTCCCTTGCATTCACTGCGTTTCTGAAATTACATTCTGGTAGGAAATTATAAGTTGAAACTAAAATTGGTAGGAAATTGTAAGCTGAAACTAGAATTCATAGGAAAGAAACATAACTTAAAATAACTGTTGATAAAATTAGAACAAACCTTACAAACTTTACTGCTCATACTCAAAAATGCTCTTCCGTTAATAAGGATAACGAGCATTTCATATGATCCAGAGAAGTATATTTATTTAAATGAAAACACAAATAAAAAATATTAATATTTCTCATACCTTAACGTAAAAATTTTCGCCTAATTACTCTTCCGTTTTTAAAGCAATATTTAACTTTGTTGTTAGAATAAACGTATTTACTGCAAGAATGTTCTACATTTTAACAAATACTTTGAAAACAATTGAGTATTTTAGACCTTAAATTAAGAAATTCCATTCAAGTATGTTTAATAATAGAACAAAAATGGAGGTAATGTGTTTATTGATTCTGTCTCTGATAAGAGTTTCTACATTGCAAATTTTTATTAGAAACTGATTAGGAATTTTTTAACGATAGGAAAGGAGAACACTCTAATCATTTCATGCTTAGTTCATCAGTCTTTGGAAGAAAAAAAAAGTAGGCAGATAGTTCGCGGTTTATGGATTGAAAAACTAGGTTATTCTCATTCAAAATGCATGCAGGTTTTTTATTCTCTGTTCATAATTTTGAATTTCGAAATTTGAAATCCAGTTTTGCATTCATCTCGGTGTACAATTTAGACGACGAAGTTTGCTTTCGGGAGTTTAAAGAGTTTATATCGCAAATTTTATTACAGTTTCCACCACTTCCCTGTTCTCATTAAATCGCTTCCTCCGTTGTGTTCTCTTTTTTTTTCTTTTCAATTCTCGCTTCAGCTGTAAAGATATCGAAGTTTGATTGAGAGCGACGGATTCCAACTCTCTGTTTAATGAGGAGCGCCATCTCTAGGGGAAACGCAGCAATTAGCAAGCGTGATAAAAATGTTTCAGAAACGAAGATTACTATGCGGGTTTGCGTTTGAAATAGAATTTTAACAAACAAAATGTTAAGGAAACAGAAAAATAGCGCGCAGTATATAAACACTTTCAACTCACTTTGTAATCTCCTTATTATGGAAAGAATTCTTTATTGGTTTGGGAAATAATTGTCTGCAAATGAAATACTCGCAACTAATACTCCAATCTGTTAGAAGGAGGGTTGGCATATAGTTTAAAGAAGAGGTGGAATGTTGAAATTAGAAGAAACTTCAAATTTGGAAAATGGAGAAAAGTGAGGATTTTCTTGAATAACGCAAGAAAATGTAATTAGTATGAAACGGTGTTTATAACACACTGATTTAAACAGAGGCATGCATTAAATCACACTTTTATTCGCTCGCTTTTTATAAAAGCAAATTTTGGGTACTCTTAGCGCGAAAAAACAGGCTCCTTCCTTGTGTCGAAAAGCATTGCAAATAAATGCGGGAAGGCACTTGTCCATGATTTGAAAACTTTTAAGTGCTTTTTAATGTTAACATTTTGCCTCAAATATTTTGTAAGCAATTAAATCTGACTACGGATTATGCTTCGAGAAAGAGCTTTGAATGATTTAGTGGTTTTTCGAATTACAATGAAAGAGCGATGCACTGTGAAAGATTTACAAGCGCTTCACATTGCAGTCGGAACACCTCAAAGAGTCTGACAACTAAAGTTAAATTTAATTTAAAATACATAAAAATCCTAAAATTAAAAAGCAATTGTAATCTGATCTTGGCTCTACAGATTTCAGTTTAACCCTTGTTGCATTTTGAAGTTAAGTCAGGATAGGCCTGCTAATTTAAAAATGAGACCCACCCTCCAGTAACTGAAGATATAGAATATAAAAGCCCAAATGAGCTCTTGAAAGAGGCAAAGTCAAATGGTAAGGAAAAACTATTTTGTGAAATTACTCAACTTTATATTAATGCCACGCGCAAACTTGCACACTTTTTCAAGAAGTGAAAAGCATATGTCTTCCAAGGCCATAAATATGTGTTTATTTCATTGAATCTGTTGCGCATGAGGCTAGCGAAAAATACACCCCTCAGATAGCAATATATTTTTTAAATTTTTCGTGTAACCAAATTCTTTTAATGGAAATGATAACCATCACTTCGATGTTTTTAATTTTGTTATAAATTAACTTTCCTCTAAACTTAGAGAAAGAAAACTTAATATTGAAATTTAAACTTTAATATTTGGCTATTTTTATTGCCGTTACAACCGCTAACAAAATCTTAAAGTGAAATGTTTGTTAACCATTTTTCTAGCAACGATTACTGATTTTCATATAAAGACTTGTGTATAAAACTGCATAAGAACTTTTGTATTTCTCGTTATTGTTTGTGCATGTGTATTAAACGATGAAGAGGTTTCGACTGATTACGAGCTAATTTTGGCGGTGACTTGGGAACGGGAATCTTCGATTGCCCATCTACGTTTCGAGGGGGCCCACCAGCGGCCGAGCGGTAAAGACGCTGAACACTGACTGGTAGTTCGGGCCGAGGTTCGAATCCCGCGAACGGGCTGGCTGCATGTGCGTTTTCTACGATTTGAAAGCCAGCAGTAACAACACTTTTCGAAATAAAGTATTTTTATCTTCAATGCACGAAACTGATGCCACAAGGAAAAATGGGAGCGAAAATTTGCATTTTCAGAGTTTTTAATTAATATCTCGGCTGATTAAAGTCGTACGAAGGTGGGAACAATCGAAATGGCTTCCCACGAATTTTTGGAATTGGAAATAATATATTTAATTTTGGCAATGCTATTTTTATTTCATCGTAACACTTAGAAATTTTTTATTAACGAACTTGTGGCCATTTCTCGAAATAAATCAGATTTTTATCTCAAGTGTGCGAGACTGTTGGGAGTCTGTTAAATGAGAGTGAAAGTTAGCGTTTTGAGAGTTTTTAATTAATATCTCTGATGTAGCTACTTTTTTTTTTGAAAAAAGTAGACAAATTTTCCAGGACCCAGAAAAGAATTGTAGAAAGTTTGGTGACGATAGCTACAGTAGTGACTGAGTTAATCGCGAACAAACACCCAGACATTCTTCATACATATATAGAGAGAGATTTAGTGAAAGCAATTTTTAAACTTTATTTCATATTTGTAATATCTTCCAGTCTCACATTCAACACATATAAGACATGACTTACTAAAAATAACCTTCACTAAGTTTAATATTTTAGCGATTATTTTTCACAAATGAATCTTCATCGAAAAATGCGAGCTATATTTACATAAAGCATCCTTCTTCACTACAGTTTTGACATAAATATAAAATTCAGTAATGTCTTGTTTCTTATATTTTTAACTAACAGTTTTCCTGCTTTCAAATGAAACTCCTTTATTATTTTAAAAATTCTCTCTTATTTATTCCGACCTTATAAAAAAATATTTTTTACGAGAAGGATTTATTTATTGTGTTAAAAATAATTCTTTCTACTTTGAAAACTGTTGCTAAATTTTGCATATTGTAATCACTGAATCAATTGTGAAAAATTTTTTATGCTTTTTTACGCATTCTAATTTTTAGACGCAGGGTATTTTCCCTAGTGTTATTTAAACTCATCTCAATCTTAATATGTACTTCCTTATATTTGCATAAAATATTTACATAAACTTATTTTTGTGACAACACTTTTTTCCCTTTTGAAGAATAAGTCATAGGAAGCTTGATACTGAGTTTGGGGTCGTGTTAAAATGTATACGGTCTTAAGAATTTGTAATTTATCTTTTAGAGTGTTTCGGAGTAAGTATATTTTTTCTTTGCCCTGATGAAGTATCATTTGCATCCTTCAACCTAGGTTAAACATATCGTTATGCTTATTAGTCTTTTTTTTAACTTTCGTTCTTTTCACAGTTTTCACGATGTTTATCAAATTGTCTAGGTTACCAATCAGCATTGGTAAGTAAGAAGCAAATTCCCATTGAACCATATGCATGTTATTTTCCTTACTATTAATAATTAATGTGCTCTGGTTTATTATTACCATACTTCTTAACAGATATTCAATCCTAGTGATAAACTTAATTATTTCAGTTCTTCTAAGTCAACCCATTTTTTTTCTCCGTAATTTATAATTTTTAGGTTACATTTTCCTTCTCCTTTACAGCTTTGTTTGAGAAAATAATGATCTGAAATTCTTTGCTGTCTTCTCTTCTATTAGTCATGTAATAACTAGCATTATGTACAAAGCTGTATATTGATTTTCTTTTTCTCATCATTATCGTGGTAGGATAACTGCACGCAAGGAGGGTTTGAAATTACCCTTTTATTAAACTACTATTTACAGCCACTTCCCAACTCGGAAGGGATAACAGAAAATAATGACCGCACTTGGGTCTAAACTGAACAATCAAATAATTTAAAATAAAGTTAAGTAGAAAATTAAGAAGTCCTTGCTCTCAGAGCTATAAACGCGAGGTTGGCCTCTATGCTAAACTATCAGTGGTGCGTAGCATGATTTGGCTAATACTAACGCACTTAGATTACTTCACTAAGTATTAAAGTAACAGCGCTAAGGCTTAGAATTTAAATACTAGCTAGTCAGGTGGACGTCGAACACAGCCGAAGCAATCTGAGACTAAAAGCTCTCTCACACCGAGAAGTTCCTCGCTAACCTTTAAATACAAAACTTGGCTGCACTTCAAATTAGCATAAAGCTGAAACGTGCGCTCATTGTAACGGGAAGTTGAAATAAGTGTTCACAAAGAGAAATTAACATAAAACTTTGTTAGTTTAAACTGAAACCTTACAAAGTGATATGCCGTTGACAGTGATTCGACGCAAAATGCCGTTTTGACACTATTATCCCATTCACGACCAACGCCCTGTTTGGGCTAATAAGTAAATGATTAAAATGACTAGATGATTTCCAGTAATTGATTTCGGTGACAGCGATCTTAACACATGTGGTTATTTAAATAATCCATTCAAAGAATTTAATTTTTTTTTTTTTACCATACTAGAATACGTACCTGCTTGTTAGTGCCAGGAAAAGTTTGGCTTTTACTGCAATGATCAAAGTATTTTGGTGTCATATTGCTTTAAAAACTCGATTATTTCCGCAAAATAACACTCTTTTGTAATACTTCCTTTTGAGCATTTATAGATTGCCGATATCTTTTATAAATCTATCGTATTCTCTCATATAAAACTAAGCCAAATATATGGTAACGTAAACGAAAGACCAGAACTAAGATACACAATTCATGATGGCAAAACCACTATATCTTCCTTAAGTGTTACGTATGGCCATAAAAACTGCACAGCTTTTCTTCAACCAATAGTTGCAAGGGTTCTCTGCACCCACATATATTTCTTACGTAACATTTTACCTACTAATAAAACGAAATGAGGACATTCTGAAGCACCCCGATAGAAAGTTTTCCTTGTTTTAACTGCAAGAAAAGGCAAATAAACACGAAAGTGTAGTTTATAGGGAAATGCGAGTCTGGGTATTTCTTTCAGTTTTGCATCAGTGAACTGTGTTTTATATCCACATAAAGTTGGGATCGAGCTCTTTTACTAAGTTGTTTTATATGCCAGCACACACACACACATCTGTATATGCAAGTATTCAGATACTTATTTTGGGGAAATACAGTAGTGCTAAAATATTTTTATAATTTCTTATACATAGCTACGTGGTAGCTTGAATTTACTTGCAAGAGAAAATTTATTTTAATATGCAAAATGTTGTGTGTAACAAATCACTAAAATACATTTCAATGTGAAAGAATATTGAATTTATATTATCCTTTGGGTTCCGTGTGTATACAAATAAAAAAAAACAATCGTGTATTCTTGATTTCTGTAATTTAAAGAAACAAAATATTGAACGCAAATGCTTTCTGAAGATTCTCAGCTTTATTAGTCCAAAGGGGCTTTGTCCCTGAAGGACTATTGTTTTCGTTTTGCGATTTTGCGTCGGAAACATTAAAAGTCTGTATCACTTTTGAAACTGTTGCCACAAAATATTGCAGCCCTGTATTATATTTAAAGAAATTAAATAATGAAGAATGTGCATAAATGTATGTATGTTTCTCGCATTGTGGTAAAACGACGGTACCTAAAGCCATCGAATTTTGAATGCCGTCATCCTGCTTCGAATATAGGCATCTGGAAGCCCAAATTTGAAATTGGGAATTTGTTTTATTAATGATTTCATATTTTGTAAAACTTTAACGAATTTTTGATTGACAAACTCGAGGATTTCCAAGCGGGCCATGGCAACGTTGTACAGAAAAAAACATTTTTATCTGCAGCGCGTGAGACTGTGTGTAGGCAATTCTAAAGATAGGCTCAGTTTCAAATTATTTTGCGATATTGTTCTTGAACTGAATTTTGTGGTTTAAGTGCGAAGAACATGATATTCAATAAATAAAAGTAACACACAAAATGTTTAAAAAACGCCCCTTTGGACGTAATTTAAGATCTGAAACCTTTCAGAATTTCTTTTATTTTTTACACATTACAATTAAACCAGTAATTTACCATGATAAGCTGTATCACGTTTACTTATTTAATTTCCGCTTACACATTTATGTGAGAGTATAAGATCGCTGAACACTGGTAGTTTAACGCTGGTTCAAATCATGGTGAATTCGCTACCTCCATGGGGATTTCGACATGCATAGTGTAAATAAAGCATTTTTCTTCAGAAAATTTTCCAGTAAAGCAGATTCATTTCACGTGATTTCCTTAATCAGCTTCTCAAATATTCAAACAACTACCGTATATTCTGGCCCATAACGCGCACTTTTAATACAAAAAATAAGATCGAAATTTATGGGTGCGCGTTATACACCGGATATAAAAATTATGCTTGTAAAATTTGTAGGACTGATATAACATGTAGAAGTTCACCACCTATTATATATATATATACACTGTTACTCGGCTCAGTGAGCTCAGTTTCCTTTTTCTCATATGTTTGTAAATTGTGCATTTTTTGCCTTAAAAATGATTGAATTATGTTGTTCTTATCTTTCGGTTACGGTTTTATGCCTTTAGTTAACCTGCATGCAATAATTGTGGAATTATCAACAATTTAAGTTTTTTTGAGTGTGGCTAAGCCTAATTTTTGGTTATAATAGCGGACATATTTATTTACATTTTATATTTAGCAGAATAACGGATTTGTTGCCAACCTAGAGATACTAAGCTTCGCAACAACAAAGCTACGTCTTCTTTTGTTATTGCGAATTAAATTATGCTTCATTCATTCTGGAATTATTTAAGTTATTAGCTTGTTTTTGCGTACAAACTGTACTTTAACTGTAAAAATTGCTCTTTAATTGTTTTAACTGTACTAGGTGTTTTATGTTTTACAACATCTTTCAAGTTTCAATGAAAGTATTTCGAAATTTTATGTATTTTTGCCTTACAACGAAGCAAGAACTGAATTAATTAGTAGCACATGCGCATTAGGTAAGCGGCGCTGAATCGGCAGAAATAAGCTGTTTCTTTTTAATTTGTTAAATTTCTTTTATATATCGCTTTAGATTTATTATATTATTTGAATAGAACTTGTGGTAATTTTTCAGATGCTATAATGTTTGCGCACTTTGAGTTATAAAATGAATGAGATGAACGCTATTCATTGAACATAGCGTCGATAGTGAACTTTAAAGAACGGATTTATTCTATTGTGGTTTATGAGCTATCGACGAAGTAGATTTAATTCAAAATTCGTTAACTGTTCATTCAATATGTTTAAATGAAATGCAGGAAAATTGCGTATAATTTAATATTTCGTGCAAGGAAATCATGTGCTGTATACATCAGATTTTTTATACTATTCAGTATAATTCCTCAGTCCTTTTATTTTTACGCAGTGACCTTCATTGTTTGTGTGTATAATGTTACCGTGAAAGATCGGAATTGGAGAATGTCGACTTTCACCGGAGAATGGCAACATTCACCAAATACGTCGGTGAAAGATCGAATATAACATTACATTTTTGTACATTCTGACCCTCACCGGTGTATGTCGACAATCATAGATATGCTCTGGTGTAGATCGAAAAGAGAGGCGACTGGCTAAATGCAGTTGTAAAAGCAAGGGCCTCTTGTGCAATTCAAAGTCTCGTAATAGTTTAAGTTGTTGCAATTAATCATATTTGAATCACATAATTTAGTAAGTTTTTTATTACTATTATTTTATTTTCTCATTGACTACGTACTGTATAATTAAGTAAGTTTGTTAACGTCTATTATTTTCCTTTCTCATTTTGAATGTATTGTGTGTTTTAAGTACTTGTGTGTTTTTTCGCTACTGAATGACGGAGAAGAAAATATAATATTCTCATATATTCCGCATTCACCATTAGTGCATGGTGAATGTCGACATTCCCCGGTGTAAGTCAGAAATAAGAGTATTTGGAAAATATTTCGGACATACACCAAGCGACTATGTGAATGTTGACATTCACCGGTGAAAGTCGACATTCTCCAGATTTCGGTGTTTCACCGTAACATATGCACAAACTTAGATTAAATGTGCATATCTATAAATGCTAAAGATTTAGTATAAAGCTCCATACATTTCTGTAAAGTTATGCTGGTTCATATTTTAAGCAATACAATTTATTAATGCTGCGAAAATTACCTTTTTTACGGCTGAAACTATGGAATAAATATATAGTGAGAATTTACGGAATGTATTTAACCCTTAAACACAGAGCTTGTATGACCCCGCCAATATTCTAGAACTGCGAAACTACTTATAAGTTATATAGTCATTCTTCTTCTTTTCAGTGCTTTCAAGTTGACATAAAATATAGTTATTCCTAAATTGATTAAACTCTATCCATTAGTTTTTTTAAAATAATTTTTGAAATTGTGCTGCGGTGATATAGGCCTCACCTGTGCGTTTACGGTACGTTTTTCTCGCCTGAAGGGGGATGGCTTTATTGCTATTTGGGTCATTTCAATAGCTCGCCTGATAAGAAATAGTTCCAAATTGAAAAAAAAAACTGATTTTTTGACGAAGTTATCATCAGAAATAATACAAAGAGATATTAATCCTTTATTTTAAAGATATCTAAAGACTCTCACCTTTTGAAAATCGTACTATTAAACTATTAAACTATTAAACTGAACATCGTGCTCAAAATCTACACTACTATTGTGGCTTAGTTATGTTAGGTTAGCTGGTTAAGGCAAAATACACGAAGGCAACCTGTCAAAGCCACCTGAGGAAACGTGACTATGTGGAGAACTTTCTGAAAGATCTGGCTCGTATTCAAGGTAGACGTAGCAAATCACAAAAATGCTGAAGCAGCCATTCCATTCACGGGGATTTGAATACTCTTACCACGGACTAGCACAATTCGAGTACTTATAGCCTTTTAATATATAACTGTAAGGTTTTAGTTTAAGCTAACAAAGTTTTATGTTAATTTCTCTTTCCTGTAAGTTCTTATTTCAACTTCCCGCTAGAATGAGCGCGCGTTTCAGCTCTATGCTAATTTGAAGTGGAGCCAAGTTTTGTATTTAAAAGGTTAGCTAGGAACTTCTCAGTGTGAGAGAGTTTTTAGTCTCGGATCACTGCGGCTCTGTTCAACGTTCACCTGACTAGCTAGTATTTAAGCTCTAGGCGTTAGCGCTGTTACGCTATTACTTATTGAAGTAATCTAAGTCCGTTAGTATTAGCCAAATCTTGCTACGCACCCTTGATAGTTTAGATTAGAGGCCAACCTCGCGTTTACAGCTCTGAGAGCAACGACTACTTAATTTCTACTTAAGTTTTGTTTAAATTATTTGATTGTTCAGTTTAGACCCGAGTGCGGTCATTATTTTCTGTTGTCCCTTCCGAGTTGGGAAGTGGCTGTAAATAGTGGTTTAACAAAATGGTTATTTTAAACCCCCTCTTACGTGCAGTTATTCTACCATTGAACAGTTATTCTACCACAGAACATAGCGGCATTCAGCTCCCTGTTCAAGATCAGGACTTTAACACTATCACGACCATGTTCGCCAAAAGTATGCACAGAACACTCAGTCCTGACAAAACAAAATCAGTTTTGTATTTCAACAACTATTAAATGAGAAGCTTTGTAGTTCATTCATTGCTTAGCATATTCATCTACGCCTGAAATTGAATGAAATATAAGTCTCTAATACATGGCTTTGATGCAGTAAATTTAACCATAGTTTTGTAGCAAATACCAGCAAAGAATATGCTATTACCAAAAAGGGCGCAAATAATTTTGTCGAATACATCAAATTCTCCATGAAGCATGTCTAAAGAAAGATCAAAATATAGAACTTTGCTTCTTCGTTCCGAAATTTTCATCGATTTCTTAAATAAGCGGATGGAATCATGAAATCATTTTACAGTGTTTTGATTGATGGCGCCGGAGGAAGGCAAGTATGCATTACCGCTGTCAGAAAAACAAAAATGTACCCAAAAATGTGAGTAGGAATTTTGGTTCTCTCAAATGGTGTTTAAAAAGTTAATATTTGCAGGATAGCGGTTGCGTAAGCTATTAAAGATAATCTAATCCAAATTTATTTCCTCAAATGTTGAAGCCTCTCTTATTGTTATGACGCATATATTATTTTTAAATGAGCTTCACTGACTTTGTGGTTTAACCCTTAAACACAGAAGTGAGGTCTATATGACCGCGCCAATATTATAGAACTGCGCAACTGCTTTATAAGTTATATAGTCATTCTTCTCCTTTTCAGTACTTTCAAGTTGACATTAAATATAATTATTCCTAAATTTGGTAAAACTGCATATAACGGGCCAGTTTGGCGCATTTTCGAAAAGTCGCCAAATCGGTTATTTTCACGCCTTTTACAATATCACTTAACTCATCATATCGCCATATTAGAGAATTTGAATGAATCCTGTAAACATGCAAAAAATTGATCATGTAAACATGCATAAATATAAAAACATAAAAACAGAAGGGCAAGCAAAACAACGATAAAGTATTTGAAAGTGTATAACTATGTATTTTATGGCATCAACAATATTAACTTTTCATAATATATACCATTTTTAAGACAGTAGCAAAATGGAGTAAAACATTTTAGCACGAAATTTAAGAAATTGTAATGAGCAGTAAATGAGCAATAAATGATCAGAAGACATTGATTCATTATTTAACCTAAAACTTTAAAAAAAATGAAGAAGAGAAAAATGATAAAATTCAAAATTTCGATCTACTGAAACATGAGCAATAGTATGGTAAAAAAAAACAAAAAGAGGTTAAACAATTTTAACTACATAATTTATATTTTTACAATAAAATTTTATTTATAATAAATAGTAGAAACTCGCATTTGTTTATATCCACACTAAAATGTAACAATACAATGGAGATGAAATTCAAAATGGCACGCTCATTCGACACCGACTCTACGGCTCATTTCAACCATGTGCTTAACCACAACGGACACACACCTCCATTCACACAAATCTGTCGCATCTTTCATTTCAAGTAATTTCATACTATTTTTACACTTAGGACATTCGTACATATTCGCAATCAAACCATAATTCATGCACCATTCTATCGCACATCTTTCGCCCTTATCTTGCAACCGAATCAAATAAGTAAAATCCACACGTTCAACTCTTTCGACGTCAGCCATTTTGCTCACACAATTTACTAGAAGTACAGTGAAATGACGAAAATTCAAAAAGCCCGCTTAAATAACCTTATATCCTAGGATTTTCATGACGCCAAGAGGTTACCAGATTTGACGCAATTTCGCTTCGTTGGGCGACTGGCCCGTAATCTGCAGTCTAACCCCAAAATTTTTATTCAACTTTACCCGTTAATTTTTTTAAAATAATTTTTAATTTGCGCCTCAGCCATATAGACCTCACTTCTGAGTTTACGTTACTTTTTTTTCGCATAGAGGGCTTTATTACTGCTTGAGTCATTTCAGCAGCTGGCTTGATAAGGGATAATGCCAAACTGAATAAAACTGATTTTTTGATGGAATCAGAATTAGTGAAACCACATATGGAATGAAGGCTTCAAAAAGCAACTGTGAACCGAGAAATAAAAATGTGCATTCAGAGAGTGCTAGGAGTTTCCAGCGGAATCTAGTCTTAACCCAGATGTAACTGATACCCTTAAAATGTGTAAAACATGCTCTCTTTGTCCCCCTAGACCCAGAAGAAAAACTGTCGATCTATGTCTCAGCTGCAAGAATCCGATATGTAATGAATGTGCCAAGAGAATTTGAAAAAATTGTGTTGAAAATGCTTAAAGTAATGTGCTGCAGGTTTTTAATATTCTTTACATATTATCTTCTTTTTGCATTATTTTCTATAATTTAGATTCTGCAGACGTAAAATTTATTAAATAGTTTAGTTTGCACGTATTTGCGAGTAATTAGTGTTTATATTATTTATTTGATTAAGCGTTCCGTACTTTTTCATATTTGATTTCAAAAATTAATTTTTAATGCGTTCATTTTAGAGGTCTAAAAAGAAATAATTATTTCAATATAACAAGCAAAGTGTGTTAATGCTTATATAATAACAAGAGTACATTAATTTGGAATTTTATGTTTTAAAAATGCATAAAATAGAGCGCGATCTGAGAGACTTCTTCTCTGTATTTACTTAACAGAAAATGAACGTCTGTACTTAAGGGTTAAAATACAATCTGAAGTATAGAGAAAAACCGAAATAACATTGGCTAAGCACTGTAAAAGAAATTAAACTAGCACATTAAGAATACGCACACCCGTTTCAATACACACTGGATTTCAAATATACGCTGTATAGAGTAACATAAAAAGAATTCACATCTAGCAGCTGTACTCGGTGTGTCCAATTAAGCACAAGTAAAGTTCATTACGGCAATATTTTGAAGATAAAAGTTTCCCTAGGATGTTACACCGGAAGATTACATTACACAGGAAGAGCTTGTTTTGTTAGCATCATTATCTTTCAACTACATTGCCTTAAAGCGAGATTAAAATAACGCTTCTAGTATGACATCATTAGCCGAGCATCTGTGTCCGTCTTGTTTTGACTTTAATTAATGCCGTTAATAAACAGGCTTTTAAGTGAAAGTTAAAGGATGGTTTTGACAGCTTCCAATTTTCGTTCACTCGAAATGGGGCGTTTTAAAGCGTCTGAGAGCTTCTTTCTCTGCTTTCGAAAATTCCATATGTAATAATAAACGGCGATATCAACAATGGGCAAGTAAGGTAATAATAATAATTATTATTAAAGGATTTTAATGAAATCATAATTTCAATTACGTATTTCCTGTAAAATAAATTTGTCTTGTAAATTAAAATTAAGTAAATTAAATAATACAGAGAAAAATACACGTACACTGCGCAAAAAACTCCTGTTCTACTGTGCTGATTGACGAAATTCCAATTCTTTTCGATGTCTCGAAAGCGCGACTTAGGATATGTATTAAATTGATGTATAGCATTGTTCTAATACATTCATAATGAAAGTAATTAAAAGTAAATTAATAAGCCCAAGACTTGCACTAAAGCTGCAAAGTAATAAAGCAATAATTCACTATAAATTATAAAAAGAAAACTCTCCATATTACATCTCCAAGCAACGGAAATTCAATTTAAAAACATATTGAAAAGGTATTATTTCAGAATTAAAATAAAAATTATAGAATTTTCAGTCCTCTTTGCTTTAAACATAGTTAAGGAAAAACTAATTCCCGAAAATGCCAAAATCAAAAGTAAATGTTTTAAGTATTGAAAACCGGTTATTGTTATTGATAGCAGATTAATCGACTTATCAAGGGGATAAACCAATCTACCATCAATTAACAGTAGCTAAATTAACAGTAAATTCTATTAATTTTTTTAAATGTAAATTAAGAGGGAGTGTTTCATCTTACTTCCAAGAAAGCGTCAAATTATTTGCTAGATTCAAATCACTAATTGATACTCAATCAAAATGAAGATATTAGTCACTAAACCAAAAGAATCCTGTTAAAAAGCAAATAATCTTTAAGATTAAAATTTTTTTCACTAAGAACTCAATTAATCTGAACGAGACGCTTACTTCAGAAAACATATCCCCTACACTCTCTTTTCATTTCAAATACAAAAGTGAAAACAGAAGTAGATTCAAGAACAAATTTTAAAACATAATAACAGAAGTAGTTGTTCTAATATAGGTATAAGTAATATAGGTATAGTTGTTCTAATATAGATATTTTGACACAAAATACGAATTTTTCAGAAATGACCTGCCAAATTTTTTCACATTTCGATATTGCGACTGCCGTGCACACTTTTTATGATTTTAAAATTTTTTTAAAATATTTTTTTAAAATTTTTATATTATAGCCTATCAGATTTCAACATCATATTAAAGTAGATGTATTTAGGCAACCTGCAAAAAATTACAGCTTTTCATTCAAAATTTCCTAAGATATACGTGAATTTACATATTGGAAGGCGTTTTGAAATTTGGCACATTCATTAAAAGTGATAATAACGCCAAATGGGGTTTACGTATATTGTCAAAAATCATTTGAAAATAATGCCTGTAAAATTTTTCCGCTCGTGTGCTATGAAGAAAATGAAAGGGAAATACGTTGCCATAAATTAAGTTCGCCGAGTGAATTATTCTTTGCGCAAACTAAGAAGAAAATTCGCCAAGGTAAATGCTTAAATTTCTCCTTAAATTTCTCATCAAATTTTACAAAATTTAATATTTAGGTTTAATATGAATCGTAGAATCGAAATATGGAAAAAAAAATGGCATGACATTTCAGAAAAGTCCGATTTTGCGTCAAAATCTATATTAGAACAATGCTATAACAATAACAATCATATAAATGTCATATAAATCATGAACAATCATATAAATCTAATATGTATCCTAAGTTCGCGCTTTCGAGACATGGAAAACGCTATTCGACTTTCGAGAATCAGCCCAGTAGAACGGAAGACATAAACTGTTTCTGTTTTAGTCCAAAGGGACAATTTGCCCAGAAGGACTATTAATTTCGTTTTGGCATTTTGCGTCGATTCACTAAAAGCATTGTTTCACTTTTCAAATTTTTGCCACCAAATATTATCGCCCTGTATTATAGTTAAAGAAATTAAATAATGAAGAATCTGCATAAATATATGTATGTTTCTCGCACTGTGCTAAAACAACGGTATCCAGTTTTGAATATTGTATGTTTCCACTTGAATATGGTCATCTGGAACTCAAAATTTGGAATTTATTTTATTATCGATTTCATATTTTGTGAAACGTTAACGAATTTTTAATTAACTAATTCAAGGATTTTAACGCAAGCAATGGCAACGCTATGCAGAAAAAAACATTTTTATTTCCAGCGCGCAAGAGTATGTATGGTAAATTCTAAAGATATGTTTATTTTAAAATTATTTTGCGATATTGCTCTTGAACTGAATTTTATGGTTTTTAAGTACGAAGGATATTTAATCAACAAAAAATCTGAAATCCTTCTTATTTTTTTTTTGGCTCAGTATACAGTGATTTGTAATAATTGGCGAGACATTACCAAATTAAATCAAAATCCTCTTAGGTTTTTGAACTCCCAGCTGTATGGAATACATATTTTAAAATTATTTAAATGATATTTTATAAATTTTGTAATTTAGTTCAATATATCATACTAATTTTTTGTTGAATCTGAGTTTCTGTTGCTCAAATTTTTATCTTTTTATGAAAATAATTATTTGTGCATATTAATTTATAATAGTGAAAAAGGCCCACCAGCGGCCGAGCGGTAAAGACGCTGAACCAAAGAACCTCTATGTAAAGAAGGAAAGGCTCCATAGACGTAATGTAAACCACTTTGTCTGCAACGCCGCTACAAAGAAAAGGGAACATTCGCCAAGGGATTTGGCGACGGAATCTGTTGGCGAGAATTTCCCCTCTGTGATGTGCCGGTTCTTTGGTACCTAGCCGACATTTTCCCCCTCCGCGACGTGCATAGGAGATTGAGGAACACGGGTTAAGATGAATCGCTCTTTGACTTGTCGCGATAATTTAAACTCGGAAATGATGAAATATTAGGTGAAGTTTCACTTTCACTGGCTGTTGAACTTCCATTGTCCATATCGCCACTTGAAACCAAAGAACCTATTCTTTGTTTAAACTCTCGCTAAACGTAATGGTCGAACCTGTCCAAACCAACTTCGACATTCAGCTTCGAGCTTTGGCGCTTTTTGGCGACAGATATTTCACGCATGCGCAGTTGTTTCCCTTTTTGTTGAAAAGGAGCCACTTCTGCTTCTGCGAAGTTTTCCTTCTTAACAGTACATATTCTTTGGCTGAACACTGGTAGTTCGGTCCGAGGTTCGAATCCCGCGAACGGGCTGGCTGCATGGGCCTTTTCGTGGTCTTCCCCATGTGTAACGTGTATACGAGCCAGTTTCTCTTAGAAAATCCTCCACGAAGGCATCCCTCCCTTTAGGCAGATAGCCCTCGTTTGCTTTGCCATAATTGAATAACCTAACCTAAACTAACCTATAATAGTCAAAGTATAATTTTTGTGTCCATTAAAAAAACTTGCCTTTTCCTCCATGTTGATAAAACAGCGAGTGCTGATTTGCTGAAAACGAAATCCTGCAAATTAAATGATATCTTAGAACACAAAATATCACAAATAGGCTCAAAGTCTTACAAACTGAATAGAATTTTTTCTCAAGTGAAAACATTTCTTTTATCATTTTTCCCAGTTTATAAATGCCCTACAATTACTTCTCTCAATACAAAACACGGACTCTATGATTGCATGTAAAGACGACATAAATCTCTCTCCCCCTATCAATATTCATAAAAATTGGGTAGCCATTTCGAAGAGATAAAAAAAACTATGCTAAGGGAATACATGTTCATAACTCTATATTAGTTCTTCTTTATCTCCTCTCAAAAGCAAATCCTAGTCATTTCAAAAAGCTAGACGCTGCTAATTCTGAACGTGATTTATTGCAGAAAAACTCAGCACAGACGAAGTTGCGGCGAAATAGTTTTTATGGCAAGGCAAAGGAGCTCTTTCGAAAAGAATTTCGATTATGAAGCCGAGCAATTATTTCGAGACCGAAGATGCAGCTCTTTTTTCTTCGATCTGCTGCTTTTTAGTTTTTCTGTTAATATTTGTAGAATAAAACAATAATTTATTTCCTTCGTTAATTAAAGCTTATTAGAAAAATGTAGTTTGCACAGCTGACACAAAGTGTTTTTAACGCCTGAATAATGAGGTTTTTGCAGTATTTTATATATATATATATGCAGCCTTTTATTGTTTAGTGTTCAATACGGTTACGGATTACACTTAGAGTAATAATTTTCAGTGACAATAGACTATCTACGACTCAGATTTTATTTTAAGGTATCCGACTATGTTCTAATATTGTTTATGAGTTCCCCCCTCCCCAAGGCACTACACGGGAAGGAGATATGCTTTCGTAGAGTACTTTCTAAGGAAAACTGGCTCGTTACAGATGGGAAAACCACAAAAACGCCCATGCAACCAGCCTGTTTCGTGATTCGAACCTAACTGGACCGAACTACCAGTGTTCAGAGACTTACCTCTCGGCCGCTGGTGGGCCATCCGACTATGTTCGATGCCCCAAGTTTTGGAAAAGAGTCCAAATAAATCTGTTATTGGTGTTATCTAGCAGAATAACTACTTAAAATAATACAAACAGATGATAAATATATCAAAGTATAATTTCTTGGTTTTCTCTTACATTGTGGGGTTCCACCCTTTCATTTAACCCCTTAACTGCCCCGGGCGTATATATACGCCCTTCAGAAATGCTATCATTTGCTTTGCGCTGCTACCAGTAAAATTAATTTACTGGTAGCAGCGCAAAATTCGTATTTAACATTAAATTCTGTATTTTCATTTTTTCTTAAGTAAGTAAATAGGTTTTAGACAACAAAACTTGCATTTATTTCCTCTATAATACATCGCATAATTGCGCCTGCCTGCGTAAAAAACGGTGGCACTGGGGAGTGAATCTTGTGCGTTTTCCGCGGCAGTTAAGGAGTTAACAGTTAAATGTGGGGGAACCTCTTACGCAGATAGACGAATAATCGCTTGGGTGTGTGAACAGAGACGTAAGACTCAGGAAGAGTTCCTTTATTTCTCAAAATAAGATTTACCATAGTCGGCTACTATCTCAGAGCTTACAGCAAAGCCTCAACTTGGGCTTGAACTCAGAGTAATAAGAACTAAAGCTTAACTAATGCTTAGCTAAAAAGATATAGCCGAGGCTATCAAGATTCTAAGTAGTTGGCCCCTGAATCTGAATTAAGCAAGCGAAGCTATCAAGGGCATGAACTACTAGCGAGCGTAGTAATAGCTTAGAGAGAGACATGTAGCCCAAAAAGGCAAACTGGCGCTAGTCAGAAACTTTGGCTCTCTAACAAAGTCGGTGAAACTTCGATTTAAAATATTACTCTTACTCATTTGCATTAAAAGCGATTCTGAAAACATATTTTGGTAGAAAATTGTAAGGTGAAAATACAAAGGATGGGAAAGTAGCTTTAACTAA
This sequence comes from Stegodyphus mimosarum, assembly GCA_000611955.2. NCBI lineage: Eukaryota > Metazoa > Arthropoda > Arachnida > Araneae > Eresidae > Stegodyphus > Stegodyphus mimosarum. The sequence goes on along the minus strand of KK119901.1, from coordinate 698 downwards.
TAGCTGTTAAAAATTTAGGATAAATTTTCCAACATTTCAGTTTAAAAATGTGTTAAATTTTAGAATTACTAGAAATTTTCTCACAAAAACGTTTATTATTTTACTTTTATATTTGTCACTTATGTTTATTAAGATACAAGGAATTAAATAGACTAAAATCTAAGTGGTAAAGTAAAACTGTCTATCAAATATACCTCTTTGAGTGCGTGCACTAGTTATTTTTTGAGAAATTTCTCTTTTCATTTACAAAATTGCCTGAACATTTTTAGATATATACATAAATTTTATTCCATTTAATTCGCAATATTTCATAAAATACTGGCGGAAAGTTTCATAAAATTACTATAACAATATTTTAAGTTTTTTTCGTAACAGAAAAGTTGAAAGAAAATCTAATTTTTCAAAAAAAAGGTTTAATGTGATGCAAGCACAAACATAAGGAAAACAAAATGTTGGCAAGTATGAAAATTTAATTGCAAAACTAATCAATCCCGAGCACTTAGTAACAAACAGAAAGATTCAAAATCATTTTTTGAACGTCACCAAAAGTATTGAAATGAAACATTCTCGTTTCAAAGTTATTTAGAGTAAGTTACACTCTCAGATATCAGCTTCCGTGTTCTTAAACCGACCGGACTACCAGTGTTCAGCCAAAGAACCTCTATGTAAAGAAGGAAAGGCTCCATAGACGTAATGTA